>JALPCE010000248.1:0-36112 GCA_026538705.1 Aureobasidium sp. GC_Fusr_1 | reverse complement strand
TTCACCAAGAACTGTGCTACAATCATAAAGTCATATCAAGCGTGCCCTAAAACCACTCATTGCAACGATCTAACGGGGTATCATGCGACTACTCAGTATCGGTGTCCTGATGCGAAATCAAAAGCTCTGGGTCAGGTCCATCATCTTCTGTATCCGTGTCTGAAATGCTCGGTGTGGGATGCTTTGCTGCAAAGGCCTTGTCCAAATCGCGGATAGCCTCACCATCATCATGTTTGCTGCCTCTAGGTGTCTGCACCCCTTCGAGCTGTCCAGAACTGCCAGAGATTCCTCTTGTTTCTTCGAGGCTTATCTCACCAACGGCCGCAGCAAGAGCAGCTTCGAGAATTTGTTTTCCTTTCAAGAATGCTTCGAGTTCGGCACCGATGGCTGCGACCAAGAGCTTCCAACTACGGGTTTCTGCGAGCTTGTGCTTGTTTTCGAGCTCCGTAGTAGTCTGCTCGAGCATTGAGAGTAGCTCTTTGGTTTCTGCAGGAGAGTCGAGCTGTGATTGTGACTCTTTGCTCATGCGCGACATGGCCTTTGCGAGCGTCCGCTCGAAAGTGGAAACTTGCTTGACGGTATCTTTCCAGACAACGGCACCCTCTTCAAGCGCGTCTCGTTCAGCACCGCAAATGCCACGTCTCTCAATCAACGAATCTCGCTCTCGACCGAAGGCATCCTTTGCAGATTTCAGGGTTCGATTTTGGGATGGTAAGCGCCAGAAGCGGTCCATATCCACCACATTGATGACGGCAGTCCAGTGATTTGTGGAACCATCTTGAAGAAAGGTTTGGATAGAATCCTCGACCATACCTAGGCTGTTGGTGTAAGATGCAAGACGTGCGTCGACAGTGTTCTCAATCTCTTGGGCTTCTGCTCTCAGTATATGTTGATCCCTTTTCAAGCGAGCCAGTCTTTCCCCAAGCTCATTGATCTCGACTTGCATGTCGTCTGCTTGCTTGTGCAGGTCAAGGGCGCGGTTGTGATCGTCACCAGACTGTATCTGCGAGGCGCGTGACTGCAAGGCGCTGCGCTTCTTTTGCCATGCATCGAGTTGATCAGCGACGGACGCGAAGTGGTCGAGGCTGGGGGCCAGACACTGTGATTCCTGAGACTTGAGTTGTGCCAGACGTCGCATTGTGGCATACAATCCGACCCTAGCTTGACGGAGACCCATTTTTTCCAATTTCGAAGACGACTGAGGCTTAGGCTTCGAATGAAGAGCACTGGCGGTTGGGGTGCTCGAACCGGTCGAGAGAGCATCGTCTTCGGCAGCAGAGGTTAGTGATGGATCAAGACCAGCGAGCAGAGCATCGGCCTGTGCATCGAGGAGAAGTTGCAACTGTGCTTCAAGCTCGCGTTGTTTCCGTCGGAAGATCAGGAGGGTGTCGTCAGCTTGAATAGAAGGGCTGGGATGCGAGTGGGCGGTTGTGGGAACATAGATGCTGTTCACGATGGGTTGGGGTACGGCAGAAGCTGCCATCGGAGAAGGTGTACGCCATCGAGGGTTCTTGGAACGGCGGCGACTGTCGGGCGACAGGGATGAGGGTGAATAGCGAGGAAGCGCACTAGAAAGCCATGATGAACTGCGATGGTTTAGTCCACCTATCCGGTAAAGGTCAATAGGCCCGAAGCAGTCTTACCTGTCCATGTCTGCAATGCATGTGATGGCGGGTCAAAATCACAAAGACGTAGTGGAAGGGCGAGCAATAAGAGCAAGAAACCTACTGTTGTCGTGTCGTGGATCAGGTTGGACGACTATCATGTGAACACATGGATGGACTGCAAACAGAGCAAACTCGCTGTTTAGCCTGCGACAATCGAGGTGCTTCTGACACGCTACGAGGTTGTGCCTTGCGAGGCTGGAGGTCACTAGCACACATTCTCCAAGACAGGCTTGAACGAAAAGCGCCTGCCTGATTGGACAGACGGCATGTGGCAGGAACAGTGAAGGGGAAAGAGTGAACAAAGAAAGAGCTGCCCGCTGCTCGGTCACTGAGCGGGAAGAGCCGCTTTGGAGCATCGCCATTGCACGTTTCTGGACCATTACCCAGCGTCAGCGACACGACAATCTTGTTCCGACACCAACTTTCCTCCTACAACAATCACTCATCGCCTCGATCTGAACGCCATTATATAACCCCACTGGCCAGCTCTCACTTTCGTTGTTTCTACTCGACAACCGTTTGAACATCCACCTCTTCTCTAGCGTCGCAGCGTCGCTCTTTCCACGCAGCATACACAACAATGTCCTTTCTCAACCAAGACTTTGGCGATGACTCTGGCGAGGAGGATGATTTCAACCCCGCCCCTGCCGTCGCTTCCGACGATGAAGGCGACAACAACGACCAGAGACAGGACAACCAGGATGACCATGATGATGTCCAACCCGGCCCACGCCGGTCATCTGCCCAAGAAGAAGACGAAGAGGACGACGATGCTGCTCCGAGCAGGAGTCGCGCAAATGTTGTCGACGATGATGAGGACGACGAGGAAGATGAAGAGGACGACGAAGAGGATGAGGAAGACGAAGACATCGTGCGTCCCTTTGTCAAACATTATATTTCTACCGCTAACTCTTGCCTGTAGGGCCGACAACGCAAACGCCGCCGCAGAGGTCCTCGTAACCAATTCCTTGATGAGGAAGCCGAAGTCGACGACGAAGACGAGGAGGAGCCCGATGAGGACGATGAGGTTGTTGGCGAGGAGATGCACCCCGACGACTTGCTCGAGCTTCCCGCAGGTGCCGAACGTGATGACCGCAAGCATCGCGAACTCGACAGACAACGCGACTTGGCTGCTAGCATGGATGCCGAGAAACAAGCCCAGGCCTTGAAGGAGCGCTATGGAAGAAACAGAGCCGCCAATGTCGATTCAGCCGTCGTACCCCAGCGTCTACTGCTTCCCAGTGTCGACGACCCGCACATCTGGCGCCTCAAGTGCAAGCCTGGCAAAGAACGAGAAGTCGTCTTTGCCATCATGAAGCGTATCGAGGATCGCGCAGGAACAAGGGAGCCCTTGCATTTGATCTCAGCATTCGAAAGAGGTGGTGTCATGTCTGGAAATCTCTACTGCGAAGCCAGAGTTGTCGAGGATGTCACAACTGCTCTTGAGGGGCTTCAAAACGTCTACATGGGCACCAAGCCTATGATGGTCCCCATTACTGAGATGCCAGATCTACTCCGTACCCGCAAGAGCAAATCTCTGGAGCCTGGCATGTACGTCCGCGTCAAGCGCGGCAAGTACGCAAACGATTTGGCCCAGATTGATGAGGTCGAATCGAACGGCACGGAGGTCACACTTCGCCTTATTCCTCGTCTAGACTATGGTTTGAACGACGATGTCAATGCAGCTGCCGACAACAAGCGCAAACGCTTTGGCTTCGGCGCGAATACTGGTCCTCGCCCTCCCCAGCGTCTTTTCAGCGAGAACGAGGCAAGAAAGCGTCATGGCCGTTACCTGACAAAGGGCACTGGCTTCACCGCAAACACCTGGACCTACATGAACGATACCTATGTTGACGGCTTCCTCATCAAGGACTACAAGGCCAATCACCTGCAGTCCGAGGACGTCAACCCCACTTTGGAGGAGGTTACCAAGTTCGCCGCTGACGCCGAGGATGGAACCGAAAACCTGGATCTCTCTGCTCTCGCTGCTACCATCAAGAGTAACAGCTCTGGCGCTTTCCTCCCTGGTGATCATGTCGAGATCTGGCAAGGTGAACAACGTGGTGTTGTCGGAAAGGCTGTCTCAGTACATTCGGATATTGTGCGCATCCTGGTCTCAGCTGGTGAGCTTGCTGGTCAAATCATCGAATCTCCGGTCAAGGGCCTACGCAAGCTCTTCAGAGAGGGTGACCACGTCAAGGTCATAGGTGGCAGCAAGTACTTCGATGAAGTCGGCATGGTCGTCAAAATTGTCGAAGACCGTGTTACAATCCTGACTGACTCGAATCAAACCGAAATCACTGTCTTTAGCAAAGACTTGCGTGTTGCTACAGATTCTGGTGGTCAGGTTGGTGTTGGCAAGTACGATTTACACGAACTTGTTCAGCTTGATGCATCCACCGTGGCTTGCGTGATCAAGGTCGATCGCGAGTCTCTCCGTGTGCTCGACCAGACCGGCACAGTCAGATCGCTTCTTCCTTCTAACATTTCCAACAAGCTCGAACGCCGCAAGAATGCTGTCGCCACTGACCGTGAGGGTTCTGAGATTCATATCGACGATACCGTCAAGGAAGAGGGTGGTGAAGGCAGACAAGGTCGTGTGCTCCACATCCATCGCAACTTCCTTTTCGCACACAACCGAGAACAGACAAATGACGCTGGTGTCTTTGTCGTTCGCACAAACAATGTCAAGACTGTTGCAGCCAAGGGTGGCAGAGTTGCCTCCGCTCAGGCTGGTCTTATGAAGATGAACCCAGCCCTGCAGCGACCAGGTGGTCAACAGGCTGGCGCACAAGCCATGCCGCCACCACGCCAGATGGGTCGTGATAGACTCATCGGCAAGACCTGCACTATCCGTAGAGGTCCTCACAAAGGTCTTTTGGGCATTGTTAAAGACAGCACAGACACCCACGCACGTGTAGAGGTCCATGGCAGCAAGAAGATTATCTCCATTGCCAAAGAATTCTTGACTGTCAGAGATCCTATCACTGGTGCTGTTATTCAGCAAAACGCAGGCCAGCGTCCTGGTGCACCGCCTGCCGGCGGTGCTGGTGGTAGACCTCCGGCATGGGGAGGCGCAACTCCTGGTAGATTCGGAGCTACGCCCAGAGCATCAGATGGTGGACGCACCCCTGCTTGGAAGCCTGCAGCTGGAGGTCGCACTCCCGCATGGGCTGGCGCAGGCGCAGGCGGAAGAACTGCTTATGGCGGCAACAGCGCAGCCAGCAGTGTGCCGGCATGGCAGAGAGGAGGTGGTGGTAGCACATCTTACGGCGGCGCAACCGCATACGGAGGTCAAACGTCTTATGGGGGCCAGACTTCCTATGGAGGTAGCACTGCATACGGAGGAGTGAGTCATTCTCTACATACCACATTAGTAAGAAACATTACTGACAAGATATAGGGCACTTGGAACCCAAACACCCGCACACCCTTCCACGGCGGCGGCACAGCCTACGAGTCTGGTTCAAAAACACCGGCTTACGGTATGGATGCTCCCACGCCTGGCTTCAATAGTGCACCCACTCCTGGCAATTTGGATCAGCCCACTCCTGGATATGGTCAATACCGTACCCCAGCAGCAGCACCCACGCCAGGCGCCTTCCCCGAGACACCCGGAGCTTGGAATGCCGAGACTCCTGCTGGTGACGGCGGTCCCGGATATGATTGAGCGGCGTGAAAGATCATGACCGTAAACAGACACAAAAGAGAGTTTTGCATTTAATGGGCGTTGTTTTGTGCCTTTGCGTCAAGGTCGTGGAATGGTTGCCTCTGAACTTTCACAAAACACCAACAGCTTCTACATGATATCTGGAATGACAAAAACGCAGTCTTTCACTTTTTCTACTTTGACATAAGATCGAAAATGTGACTTTGATGCCTTGCTAATCTACCATTGTGAAGTGTGTCCGACGCCGGCGAGGTACGCCAATAGTGATGCTTTTCGTTGCTCCAACCGGATAGAAGATATAGTGCGTGTGGGAAAAACAGAGCCGATATGTATGCTCATCATATCTTCCTGCACAACCAAGAAAAAATGTCAGTCTTCCACTGTCCAGCCTCCCCGTGTGCGATGAACAGTCACAGCACAACTATAGAATTGCACGATATTTTCCACAACAGAGTGATTTTCCCACAGAGAGAAACGTCAAATCCCAGTCACCTCAATGGGCTCTCACATCTGTATCTCAAGAAAGCAATTGTGCCATTTTTTCTTAACAGCAGCACAAAAAAAAAAATGACTCTTAACATGAAATTTTTCGAGGAAAAAGCAAACGTCTTTAATCTCAAAGATCATGCTCAGGACACCTTCCCAACACCCACTTTTCCCACAACTTCCATTTCCGAGTGTCGACGCTGATGCCATCGTCTCCCAACTCGTCCACACTCGGTGGAAAAGCTCTGCCATTGCAATTGCACCAAGGTACTGAGTTTGGCGTATCCGGCGAGTTTAAGGGTGGGAAATCCATTTCGTGGGCAGCTCTGCCACGATCTTCGTCTTCTAAATCCGAGTTCGAGTTGTTGATGGTGTCCCAATCGGGAGTAGAGGCTTGTTGTTCTGATTCGTCCCAGTAGACATCGGTATCAGAGTCAGATTCCGAGGATGATAGCCCGCCAGGTGGATCGTCCGGTAATTCTATCCCTGCATTTTCCCAGACCGTGTCGAAATGCGTTGCATAGTCGATTCTTCGCAAGGACACCCAATCCAATCTCCTCATCTCTGTGTGCAAAAACTCCAAGACGGATTTCCATGCACTGCCTTCTCTGAGCATGACATCTCTGAGCCTCAAACCACGTAATCTGTCTTTGTGGCGTTGAGCAAAAGCAATGATTTCGTCGCTGTGGAGGCGCCAGCCTTGGATGCCAAAAGCGAGAAGTTTGCTCCATCGTACATTGTGGAAGATTGTTTCAAGGGGGAGACCGATGGGCCGATGGGAGGGAAAGCCTACATGGATGGCTTCCATGTTTACGGCTGCTGAAAAGACGGTCTTGAACAGATGGGATAACTCAAACATGCGGACTTCGAGATCTGTGCCGTCGTCGAAATAGCCATCGTCAAAATGTAATTCTAGACAGGTGAGTCGTTCTGCTAGGGTTGAGAATGAGCCAGTAGGATTCTCTGCAAGAACGAGAGCACTTTGTGGACTCAGCATTGGTGAGGAAAAGCGTGAGCATGGTGATCGTGACTCCAAGAGTGCGTTTCCTATTGTTTTGGCGCTGTGGGCACAGGCGGGCGCCCATTTGAGCTCGACAAAGTGGGTGATGTTCTGATGATATCGGATGTAGGTGAGTAGTCTCTCGTCCTCTTGGTCTTGGACACGTAAGATTTGGACGTGCTGAAGAGCGATAAATGCTTTCATAGCTTTCCTCAAGACCTCGACATCTTTCTTTGAGTTTACGATTTTCTGCTGCTCGTATATTTTGCACCGAAACCTTTCAATTATGGATTTGCCGATGGTCTGCTGGATTTGAGCATCTAGCGATTGTATGCTTTCTCGACCTTTGCACTATCAGCAAGATCGTTCGTAACAACACCGTACGATACCGTTTTCTCTTGGTACCTTGTGTGCAGAAATATGGCACCTTGTAACTGAACTTCTTGACATGCTTGGCCAGGTGCGGCTGATCGGCAATCGCTTCCAGTCTCGCGAGTCCTTTGGACGAAAACCTGGTCGTGACACGTGCGAACTGGTGAGAAGCACCAAGAGCAGCGAATCGTCGACAGAGCAATCTAAACTTGCCAATGTTGACAACTTGGTCTTGAGAAGGTAGAGGATCTGGTCTGAAGCTCTCTTGGGATAGATATGCTCTCTTGTCGACGCTCACGAGCCTCTCGGGGTCGGCGGCTATGAAATCGAGGATATCGTGGAGCAGCTCGTTCGAGAGGTCGAGGGCCCCTCGATAGTCTGCCATCGCGCAATTTGGTGCCATACAGTGCCAGAAGAAATGCTTCAGTAAATCTTCAGTTCGACTCGTAGAGCATGATACCCAGGGGTTGTAGCAGCAGCAAGGAATGGGAAATCGGAGATGAAAGATCGGGTAAGCACACGACAGAACAAGTAGACTCTTGGGCAAGTTGCAGGCACATGACGACTGCGGTTGAAACCGCAAGACAGTCGAAGAGCTCTGTGGTGGGTGTGGTCAGGTGGGTGCGCTTTCGTTGGGTTCCTCTGTTGGCATCTGAATACTCGACGCCACCAACACACACCGACGGGAGAGGGCCAAGTTATGCCCGTCACGATCGGACCGGGCCATCACTGCATACAAATCAGATCATGTGATTGTGATATGAAGGAGAAGCGGCAATAAGACAAAAAGCCCTTCATGCAGGTCGCTTCGCTGGCACTCGAGCGAGGGACGCTGAGTGCGCCGCCATGAGCGGGGGCTTTGCAGTCTGCTTTTCGGCTGATTGCACTTTCTGCATGTTTGAACATTTCTTCTGATTCAAAACAGGCAGGTACGTACGAACAATACGAGCATCGAGGTTGCAGGGTAGCTCAGCTGGACTACAGACTATATTCTGCGGCTTCATTCCCTAACAACCGCCCAAGTCTTGAACTCACCCCCCTCTTCTCTTATATCGCTATCAGCGCATGGTTCGCATGAACGGCGGCGCTGTTTCATCGATGCATGTATCTCAGCACGCCGGCTATTGCAACATACGAGTTACGACCTTTTGTTACACCACTTGATCATCGTCAAGCCGCAGTGATCCTAGACAGTTTCGAAATCTGTAAAGGCATTGCTCCCAAACTCGAGGGCAGGAGCTTGATGCCCTCATGGGTCTCTTCCTGTACTTCATTGGTGCTATCGTATTTTGAAGGAGAAGACGTGCCTACATTTGCAATATCCTGACTGCCGCTTTCAAGGCTGCTGCAGACTCCCAGGCTATGATACTGTCCTGTTGTCGTCTCCTCTTCTGCCAGGCTCAAAGTAATTTTGGGTTCTGTAGCTGCCCAAGCCTTTGCACCTGATTTCTCGTCTCCAGGCATCGATAGCAGCTTTCCTTAGGTGCGTCAGCCGGGCCACTCATCTCCCGTGGAGCCAGAGAGCAATATGCGGGCGTAAAAAATGCACAACATCTTCCAGGAGCAGATTTCCAGAGCGATGAGAACATCGGGCTCTTCATACCTCTTCTATAAAGATGCTGTCTTTTGAGCATGCTTCTTCCTGATCTCAGTGCTGCTGAGCTTGCCCTCAAAGTTTTGCTGCGATGCAGCACTCGAAGTCTCTTTAGCGTCTAGGACATCAACCTCTAGCACATCTAATTTGGGCCATCCGTTCTCAGTGCGTTTGTCATTGACTGCGCTACCGCCAGCTCTAGTTTCTCCAGAAATAATCAGAGCGGTGATTTCCTTCTCGGTGATGGTTGGGCCAAAGGGATCCCAGATCTCAACACATCGAACAGTCAAGCCATTAGGATATCTGATGTTGACTGCATGACCGTTTGGACCCGGCTCCTTGATCTCTTCTACGACGGGATCCGCAGCATCAGCAGAGGCGAAGTTCAGGATTGCGTCGAGAAAGCGATGAACGGATTCTTGACGATCAGACCAGCTTTCGAGTTGCTCGGCGTACTTCTTGTTCTTGAGCAGCTCATCGCCTGTGATGCCAATGGTAACAACAGACTCGGCCTGAGTCTGGTCAAGGGCAAAGGCAGTCATGGTAAGTAACAACTTGTGACCGATATGCAGGTGGTCGAAGGTACCGCCGACAGCAACGTGATGGTGTTCTTTGGCCGATAGACGAGGAGTTGCAGCGGTTCTCGACCCTCCACTTGTTGGGTGGCAATCGCAATGGTGATTAGCGGCAGCTTGCTTAGCAGCAACAAATGCACGGACAAAGACCTCTCCCTGGTCGTTCTCTACGCCAAATGCATACTGCCATGGACGCTGGCTGGCAGCAAGAGATTGCAAATCGAGTACAGGACCATAGGATGTGGGGTGTGCAGAAGCATCGAAACTTGATTGAGGGGACCAGGCGACGGGAAGGATGCGGACATCAACACCATCGGCGTCTTCAACATTGACGTGCTCTTGAGCAGCAATCAAGCAGATTAGTTTATAGACGGCGGCAAGGATAGTCTGAGTGGGTGCGTAGAGTTCTGCACGCGGGATAGCAGCCTGTGCGGTCAGATGCGGTATGGCTAGAGCGATGTCGAGGATTGAAGGCTGGACCGATTCTTTGGAAGCCAGATCGGCCTCTTTCAAGACTTGGGTGAGGGTATCTCCATATAATTCTTTGAGAGCAGGGATAGTAGGAGGTGATGGTGGAGGGGGAAGCAAGAGAAGAAAGCTGGCAGCGTCCTCCATGTTGGTGCTGGAGAAATTCGATGAAACGAAGAAGGGAAAGGTTTCTGAAATGTCAAGAGTTGAAATCCGAAGAAGTTGTAGGAATATGGTTGATGAAGGGTTCGCGAAGGCGATGGCATAAAAGTGTGGAGCAAGCTATCGCGACCGACGTTCGCTATGAGGTCGTCGTCGTGATGCTGAACCGTGCTGGCGATGGTCGAACAAAGGCTCGACAAGGCAGCGAGGACTCGGGAATGACAAGCTTGTCTTCGGACTCTAGATGTCACTTGGTTGAGAGAATACAGACAAGTTTCCATTCATGTCGCATTCAAACAAAAAGTCGATTGCCACGGGGCTGGGAGTGAGTGCAGCATCTCTCGGGGCTGTCGGGAGTCCCTCGTCTTTGGCCGACATTCAGCACCAGCAGCACCGAGACCAACATTACCCTGACCAAACGCCCGTCTACCAACAAGCACAGCATCAAGCTACTAGTCAGGTCGCGTCGCCGTCGCATTCGGCCAGCAACCGCGCAAAAGCCTTCGCGCCAGCGCCAGCGCCAGCACCAGCGTCTACGACATCGGCAAGCAGCGCCATGTCGGGCTTCGACTCGCAGACGCCAAAGAAGGGTGACTTTAACATGCAGCTCCAACAAGCCACGCCCACCCATTCGTCCTCGTCGCAACAACAACAACAACACAACATGTCCGCTCTACCAAATACTCTGCTCCCCGGCGCCTCCTCATCTTCGCGACCACCCACCGGCGCGACAACCTACTCGGCTCCTCAGACCATCCCCACCATGCCCCCTCCCATCAACACCAACCAGCAGCAGTATACGCCGCGTCCTCCCACTCTCAACTCGCAGCACAGTCACTCGCGCTCGAGTCCTGCCGGCCTCGACCCAAAGTACATTGCTTTCTCTACCACTCCCACCAAAGCCTACAACTCCGTCACTCCCTCGTCAAGCCATTCTCCCCTAGGCTTGGCCGACATACGTCCCCGTACCAACTCTGACTTGCTGAACCGCACCGGTGCTCAGTCGGCTGCCGTCTACGACTATGGTCCTAGCCAGACAAACTGCAGCTACATGGCTCCGTGGGCCGCCTACTCCTTTGATTGGTGCAAATGGCCGGTGCCCAACGGCAACAGCTGCGGTAAGATGGCCATTGGCAGTTACCTCGAGGATCCTCACAACTTTGTACGTCGAATCCTTGTCCAAACCCATCCAATTGGGCATACATGCTGACCAGCATTCCAGATTCAAATCGTCGACACGCACATCGCACCTCAGGACCAATCGACCATGGGCGGTCCTGCCTACGGCATCGACTATGTCAAGGTCGCAGAAGCTACTTGCGCCTACCCAGTGACACGTATCTCGTGGGAACCACCCTCGTCATCTAAGCAATCTACCGACCTCCTCGCTACTTCTGGCGACCACTTGCGCCTATGGTCCCTCCCTTCATCTTCGCAACCCGCCATGCTGTCCAATAACATCAATCGATCCGCCTCGGTTAACGTGCGCGACCCGCCCACCCAAAAGTTGCAGCCTCTGGCCCTACTCTCAAATTCCAAGACCCCTGAGCATACTGCTCCATTGACCTCGCTGGATTGGAACACTCTGTCGCCGAAGCTTATAATCACATCGAGCATCGACACAACTTGCACCATTTGGGATATTCCCACACTCACTGCGAAAACACAATTGATTGCACACGACAAGGAGGTCTTTGATGTTCGATTCTGCGCAGGCAGTGTTGACGTCTTCGTCAGTTGTGGTGCTGATGGAAGTGTAAGAATGTTTGATTTGCGAAGCCTAGAGCACAGCACCATCATCTACGAACCCTCGGAAAAGTCGGACAAAGACAAAGGTATATTACCTCTTTAGTTTTTCTTTTCAGGATGTCATACTAACAAGTCTTCAACAGCGGCTATGCCAGCTTCCCCAACAAAATCATCGGCCGCAGGATTACCAGCATCTCCTCCTCTTCTTCGTCTTGCCGCTTCACCACATGATGCTCATCTTCTGGCCACTTTTGCTGCAGAGTCCAACATTGTACGCATTCTCGACGCTAGACAGCCTGGCACTGCTCTCCTTGAGCTTCATGGGCATTCAGCTTCGCTCAACTCAATAGAATGGAACCCCAGCCGACGAGGCATGCTTGCTAGTGGTGGTGATGACAGCCAAGTGCTGGTCTGGGATCTTCTCAACTCCGGCAACGGAGCCAGCCTGAACGGCGGCGTGCAAGGCGAAGCTCAAGCCAAGGGCCCTTCAGCAAGCTGGAGAAGCGATTACGAAGTCAACAACATTTCTTGGGCACCGCAAAGCGCTTTGACAGGCCAAGGCGGCGATTTGTTAGGCGTTTGCGCCGGCAAGGGAGTGTGGGGCGTCAAATTGTAGTGATGATGATGAAGAAGAAGAAGAAGAAGAAGAAGAAGAAGAAGAAGAAGAAGAAGAAGAAGAAGAAGAAGAAGAAGAAGAAGAAGCAAGCGTCGAGCAGAGAGCGACCATCAAATTTGCATATAATGCGTACGAGAGCGGCCTTTGAATGCATTTACGACTGGCGGCAAACAGGTGGGGATTGGAAGCGAGGCGTCTTGTGGTGTTAGAGTATAGTAGGCATGCCTTGCACGTCTGTTCTGTTTTTTGAATCTGCTTGTGCAAGCAAAGACATTTGTGCATCAAGAGAAATGCCAGAAGCACATAGAATTCAACCATGTCCTCTTCGAATTTATGACGGTGCCCATCTCTGTGCAGAGGCATATCTGGACATGTCCGTGTTTCCCTGCTTGACGAGTATCTATCGTCGTCTCCCATCTCTCGTAAAGTCGCGTGCCTTGATGCTGCATGCTTTGCAGCGACCGCCAATCCTGCGAATGCAGCAGCGTGGCCATGTCCTGCATGTTCCAATCTCTTTGCAGCTCCCTCTTTTGCAATCCGCTCGAGAACGACGTCGCATGGTTGTCCGGTCTCGGACTTGGCCTGACCGCACGTCTGGGTGATAGCAGCATCTCTAGCCACATGCCTGGCTCTTGGATATAACCATGCCTTTGCTCTTTATCATCACTTTGCCTCTTACTTTTCTCCTGCTCATCTTCACTCCTCAACCTCGATCTTGGTGATATACCTTCCTGGGACAACAACCAAGCCCACAAATCTCTTTACCATGTCCACTTTTACGTTTCCAGGGATGCCTTGGAGTTGCATTTGGTAGGCTGCGTCTTGGACGACGGAGGCGGGTGGTTGGCGGTATTCGTGGGTTAGGGAGAGGATTATGTTGCGTTCCTTTGGAGCGAATTAGTGGGGTGAAAGAAGAGGCAGGGGAAGGTGGGTGAGCGAAAGAGGGTTAGGGAGAAGAGGACAACGTACTTGATCAGTGCATTTCATGGTTCCGACAAAGATGCGCGAGTCGGTAGTGTGGATGCGGAGGGTTTTGTTGAGAATGGAGGTGAGGTATTCGGTTGCTTGTACGTTGTTGCCGTCCATACTGGCTGCGGCTCTATACTCGAGCGAGTAGGTAATGGTACTTGAAGGTTGCTGCTTCCTTGTATGGTAGAGGGTTGCTCTTTCCATCTGGGTTGCGATGGATGGTTGTCAACATGACGGAATGACGCCGCGGATCGTTGGAGACAGGAAGGCTTCGCTTCTGCTCAAACTCTCTCTTTGTGGTCGACTACCTTTACTTCGTTGCATCAGGATCGACTGTCGTATCGTATCATCCAGACTCTGTCGATATCCGTAGCATACCGGATGTTTACCACATCCACGTTGTCGTCGTTCGAGCAGGGATTCCCTCACTCTCGAGTTTCTTTTTATCCTCTCGTCGAAACTCAATTCAACTCATCAACCCCGCTACATTCCATCGTTCTTGCATGCATCATTCGATCTGCTACAGTGGACTGAGAGTAACGATATGCCTCTGTAGAGTTAGTCGCTAGTAGGCTTGCGGCAATAATGTCGTGCTTGTCAATGATCATGGTGCAGCGTAGATGGCCGTGGCACGATCAAGCGTGAGTGATATGAGGACAGTCTTCTTCACCAAAAACTTACTCTTTCGCTTCACTTATCTTTTGAGCTGGTCCACTGCCTCATTCTCCCTTTTCTCTTTCCGAGGTTCTCCTGCTTTTTCCTAGTCAGCAGGGTCGTCTTGTTTCTCTAATCTCGACCGTCGCTGGTTATTCACTTTTCTTCAGTTTCTTCCATCTTTCCAAATCTTGGTCAAGACTCTTCTTGTCCTGTCACTTAGAAAGACTCTTTAGCATCTCTGTCACTCAACCCGCTTGCCAAAAAGAATCATAAGGACATGGCGCCGCAAACACCAAACTCCTCACTAAAATCTTCACCGAGATCACCCAAGTTCTCTTGGTCTTTTAAACACCGACAGGCGTTGTTCGTCTTTCATCAGAGACGAATGAGTGACGACCAAATCACCGTCACTTTCAACCGAATGTTTAAGAATGATATCCAAGCCAAAGGGCTAAACGAGCTTCCGAAGAAAGCCATTAACGCTCAATACAACAAAAGCTATCGTGCCTCCTGCAAAGCGTGGCAAGAGGTTGAGGCTTGCAAAGATACTGAGCTCGACTGGGTGTATCGAAAGATGGAAACGTTGGACATTGCAGCTACCCCTTTGACTCCACCAATGTCAGCGCCTCTAAAGGTTCCAAAGCCAGCTGCGCGAGTTTCAAAGCCACGTCAACTTGTGTCCGTGGTTATTGAAAGTCGGAAAAATACCTCCCTAGTCACTCAGCCGTCCCGAAACATCTTCAAGCAGTCACCCCGTTCTATGGTATCGGCTACACGAACGAGGACTGTTGGGGGCGAGCAAGTACCAATCATCAGAGCAACGGACCGGGATCTGGTTGTCAGAAACCCAATCACGTCGGCTGAAGCACATTCTGCCGTTCCGGAATTGCTGTTCAGATTCTACGATGACCAAAGTCAAGGAGTTCGAACAGAACATGGAGAGATATCCGGACGACACGCCTATCTACCATGTGGTCCCCCGGCTCCACCACCATGCGCTGACGACCGCATGTTTACAGCCGTTCTTTGCCATCTCAACACTGATGAGACCGCATCCGAGTTGATTAGTACCACGTCAAATCTCTTCTTTGCTATGCGACTAGCAGCCAAGTCAAATGCTAACCCACGCATTTATGTTATTCGTGGCAGCGCCATGCCAAGTAAAAAGGTCTTTCATCTATGGCCTTATCACTTACGCTTCCGCGAGGAGAGACTTTACTACAATGGCAAGTACATGAATCCATCGTCACACGAGTATGCCATCTGGGCGACAATTCCTCGCAAGGCTATTTTATACGACTTTGCCTTTGCCGACTTGGAGCGCCATCTGATCGGAAATCCTTACATGGCCTCTGTCTTTCGCATCGACGAGATGCGAACAAAAAAGGGCAATACCCACATCCGACGAGATTTCAAGAAAGACAACCTCAACTTGACTCTAGCAACAATGGAAGGCATTGCTCGACTGATGCCTCAATTTGGCATTACCGTCACCAGCTCCGCGTCCGTCATTGCGCGATTGATATCCGAGATCATTCGTAGTTTTGAGATCGATCTACCCAAGACCACGCCAGAGCAATGGGATATCCTAGGCGGCGCTTTTGCCTTTGCCCTGTCTTTTCACGGAGAGGAAACCAATGTCGCCGAAGTCTACCTGGTGCGTGCAAAACAGGCGTTCTTGTCGGGTGCAAGGACAGGCTTGGGAGAGCTGAACTGGCATCTCAATGCGCAGAAGCAGGCGAGGATGGTCAAAAAGGGACTCTCTTTGGGTCTTGGTGTTGGTCAGACCGATGCAGCAAGACTCGAAGTCAATCAGAACTTCCAAAAGACCATTTCTCGGTTTACGTATAGGGAGAAGAACACAAAACTTGACCAGGACACACTGATGAACGAAGCGGACGCGCTGATCGAAAACACAGTGGCCAACAAGAACCACATCACGACTAAGAAGATGAGCATGGGTAAACCCACGATGATCGACGACGATGAAAATGACGACACTCTTGTCGAGGATGAAGACGAAGCCGAGACAGACATCGAAGAAACCAATACCGTCAAGACACCAAACTTACAGCGACGACGAGTTTCATATGCAAGAGAAGTGACACGCTCCAGCAAGAAGATCAACGAGACCTTCATCATCTACGACTGCAGCGAGGATGAGGACTTTGTCGCAGACAGCGACATGGAGTAGCAAATACGCAACACGACCAAAGACGACGACGATAACACGATCCACTCCCATCATACAAGACTCCAGCAGAGACGATCGGGTGTTTATCGTCGGTGACCAGAGTGACGATGATGGGGTCTGTGCTGATGTTAATATGGACGAAGGCTGGGTCGCTCAATTTGTATTGAGCAAGGCAGTGTCGACACCCACGTATCGCGACGAGAAACAACAAGAGGAATAAGAATGATGGACTGTATGACTTGAGCAGCTGAATTGTAAGGGTATCTCTCTGCTCTCTTAATAAAAGTACTGTAGTAACTTGAATAATTTTGCTCCTTTCCCCAAACGCCCGCTGTGATGATAGATAAAAGACAAAGAAAAAAGGAAATCAACACTCTCTAGCCTCAAGCCGGCTTGTTCGTGTCGTTGCTCTTGTGGCTGCCGAGCTTGCCAGTCACTGCCAGGTAAATGATGACAATGAGGATAATGACAACAACAATGGCAACACAGATGCCCAAGCAGTACCACTTCTTTCTTCTGGCAGATCTGGCCTTTGTGGTAGCGACATCGAGGTGCTCGTTTGCTTGAACCATATTCGTCTGCGTTTCTTCGGCCTTTTCCTCGATGTTCATGATCATGGGCTCTTGCTGCATGACGATGGTGTCCAAGTCCTGGAACAGCTGAGCCAGCTCGGTCATGGTGCGCTCGATCTGCTGGATAGCATCGTGGCGCTGGCGGACGTTTGCCAGAGTGCTCTGGGCTTGGCCACGGCGGTCGCTGTTAAGGAGCGCCTGCTGGAAGATTTGGGTGTCGGCACCGGACTCTGTGGCTTGAATGATTTCTTGCTCGGTAGCATCGGGATTTACGATGAGGTATTGACGTCTCTGCTGCTCTTGCACGTCCTTGCGGAACTGGCTCTCCACGGTTTGGTAGTTGTTGATTGCCTTGCGGATTCTGCGGTCGAGGGCATTGACCTGGGCTTCATTGCGAGGGTTTCTGGACTCGGGGCGAGACTTGATTCTCTTGACGCGGTCGGCGAGGGCACGGTAGGCGGACATGATTTCGGAGCCCGTAGCATCAATCTCCTTGTTTGTGGCATTGGTGCCAGAGACGAATTGACGGTGCAGGCGTTGCAGGCCTTGGAGACGAGACTCGACGTCGTCGATTGCGCGGCCGACTTCGCGGCAGTCGTTCAGGATGGCGTTGGGGTCTAATTGTTGGCCGGCGCCGTAGGGGTCGGCGAAGGGGTCGGCGAAGGGGTCGTTGAGGGGTTGCATCTCGACATCGCCTTGGGCGCCTGAGCTGTGTGTCAGCTAGAGTTCCTGGTATCAAGGCGTCTCGCAGAAGATCAAGGGCAGAGAGTCTGAATCGAGCTTTCTCGGACAGACATCTGCCCAGAGCGGTGATGGCATTGCAGGCAGAGCGATGGATGAGACGTACTGTATAGGGGAGGTGTATCGTAGCCAGAGTTGGAGCCATAAGGGTTGCTCTGTCCATAGCCGTTGTACTGTCGCATGTCAGCATTCCTGTACCCCAGGTCGCTTGGTGGACTTGTCTGTGCTTACCGCCATGTTGTTTGTTGATTACGTGTTGATATAAGAGGAATGGGCTGAGTGTAGAGAATACCAAAGCACCAGGCAGATGAGGTGTTGTTGTAGAAGCAAGAGAGAAAGCTGTGTCGTCTCGGACGAGCAACAGGAGCAGATGGTGAGATTGTAAATGAAAAAGACAAGGCAGGAACAATTCAAGGAGAGCCGAAACGTTAACAAGCCACAGCCCCCCTGAGACCGAAACGCCGTTTATAGCAACAAACCTAACCTTGATAACTTATCACCCCACATTCTTCGCTCCTTCCGCCGATGTTTCTCCTCGTTCGTATTGTGCTGCCTGTAAAGCAGTACAAATTCATCTTCAACAGTCTTCAAAGTGGTTGCCTGGGCCAATCTATTCCTTCTATGCTTATGTACTCGTCATGTCGTGGCTATGTATATCGTGCTGCTGCGCATGTGCAGTCACACCTCTTGTCATCATCCTCGGATGCCGTTTTCTCACCCGCCGCGCTTACTCCGTGTTTCCATCAAGCGCCGTCCTTTGCGCTTCCCCATCTCTTCGTCTCATCGCCTCCTGACCAAGACTTCTCGACGTAGCCTAGCTCGTGCTTGACCTTTGCGACCAACTCCGAGTCGCCCATGTTCTTGCCCAGGTTGTCGCTGATCTTGATACATGGCCTGCCGTCTGCTTCAAACAGCTTGATGACAATGTTGAGCGGAACACTCTTCTCGCCAGAGCTCTTCTTGCTGAAGTCGTTTGTGAAGAAAGTTCCCACACCGAAGCTGGGCACCAATTTGGCTGCCTGAGTAGCATACATGTACTCGATGCAGCGGTCCACATTTAGTGAATCCGAGAAGACGATCGTCTTGGGCACAGTGATGTTTTGCTCGTCGTAGAAGTCGCGCATTCTCTTGATGAACTCGAAGGGGTTGCCAGAGTCTTGTCGTGTTCCAGTATAGACTTCGGCGAAGCTAGGGTTGGGCTTGTCCAGGCTAGGATCGCGCGAGTGGCCTGGTGGTGCCGGTCTCCTGAAGGCCTTGAGGAAGTCGGGTGTGCCGAATGTGTCGGTGAGAGCGATGCTCAAAACTCCACGGCCGAATGTACCACTCCAGTATTGCAGTGCCGTCTCATTGGCCTTTGTATAGTCGTCGGTGATGGCAGCAATGCCCATGAACCATTCGTGAGCAACGGTTCCCACAGGGGGCACACCGTGCTTCATAGCCATGTGGACGTTGCTGGTGCCAGCCCACTTTCCAGGGAAGCTGCGCTTAGTAGCTTCGTCCTTTGCCTGGTGCAAGCCCTGCATGACCATGTCATGGGTTTTGTAGTCCCTTCTTCTTCTGCTGCCAAATTCGGAGAATGAGCAGCCGGCCTCGAGCAAGCGGAGGCCCTTTTCGTAAGCCTTGTCGATTTGTCCTTCATGGTCCCAGTCGGTATCACAGAACTTGAAGTATGCTTCGGACACAAGAGCGAGCAATGGGATTTCGTAGAGAATCGTGTCCAGCCAGCGACCCTTGACAAACAGAGCAACATCACCCTCGTCTGACTCAGATTCCTTGTCGGCGGAAGTGGTCGGCTTGAAGGAGAATTCGACTTGTTCCTTTGGGCGGAGAGAGAAGTTGCGCAGGAACTCGAGGTATTCGGGAGTGAGATAAGAGCAGTGCTGCTTGAGATAGTCAATCTCGTTGTCGGTGACGCGGACATTGGCGAGCTGGGTTATTTGCTTCTGAAGCCAGTGGTAGGCCTGACGGTTGAGTTTGAGATCGGAAGTGCGGTTGGTGAATCTGTAAGTGACCTCTGCGCAGCTGGTCAGCATTCAGCGCTTCGTTTTTGAAAGAGGCTGGGTGCATATACCAATCTCGGGGAAGTACTTTAGGACGGCGCATTGCATGGTAAGCTTGTAGAGATCGGTATCCAGCAACGAACCAATGCCCTCGGGCATTTTCTCGCTTGAGTTCGCCATGCTGAGTCGAATTGTTGAACTTGGTGTATATGACAACAATGCGATGAAGCTCGACGCGAAAGCACCGCGATGGAAAAAAGTCATGATCCCCACATGACGCATGGACGTGTTTCACCTTTTGTGTCAGAATCTCTCGTCTCATCTCACTTCATACACTGTCACGTCTTTGTCTGGATGCCAGGCAAATGGCATCCTTTCAACTCCTTTCAACTTTCCTCTGATCGGGCTGTAAGGCTTATTCCAGTCTACATTCTGAGGCTGTGGTTCCCTTTCGGAGCCTTGTGCAACTCTGGTCAATCTGGTGAATTTTTGAACCTGACCTGACATGGCCTGAGTTACGATGTAGTCCTACAGTACCCGCAAAGACCTTATACTGTGCTTCCAGTGTTGTTGTTGGTAGATATATGATAACTCCGAGTGGTTTGGCCTATAAGCAGCTGCAGGCGGTAGGCTTCTGAGACGGTATGGTTCTATTGACGCATACTCCACGTCCTACCTGGCCCTTTATCAGTAGTTCGGTAGTATACGACATAGCACAGGTCCTACTTTGAACGGACTCGGCATGCGTTGTGTGCGTTTAGAGTGAGAGGCCAAAGTCCTGTTCAGGCTTCATGATATCGCGGCAGCTCGGAGTTTATCCATCATTGTCCCGAGACGCGCTTGGGCCGCCCTTATCGTCATCGAATACAGGCTGAATTCGGGGGTGTTGCTCCGATAACAATTATCCATTGCGCTTTGCGACAGGAAGGCACGACTGGCGCTTCACTTCTGCATCAATTCACTGCTTTGTCCTTTCTTTTCTCTCTTCGTTCATCTTCGAAGCGCAGCGCGTCTTGTTCCTCTTCCACATCCAATCTTTCTCACAATCACAGCGTCAACATGGCTTCGTTCCTTCGCTGGTTCGTCCTATCTATCAGGTCTATCCTTTTCATGGCTAACAAATACTCAGGTATGGCGTGAAGCTCGCACAGCGCCCTATGCTCACACAGAGTGTCACCACTGCTGTATGTATTGAGGGATGTTGGTCAACAATATTCAAATGTTGACAGGCATGCTAGGTCCTCTTCGCAACTGGTGATACTATGGCGCAACAGGGTGTCGAACAGGTCGGCTTGAAGAACCACGATCTCGCGCGTAGTGCTCGCATGGCACTCTACGGTGGAGGTATGCGTCCATCGACACTCCAACCAATAACAGAGCTAATTGATCCATTTCAGCTGTCTTCGGTCCTCTCGCTACCACCTGGTTCGGTTTCCTGCAACGTCGCGTTCGCATCCCCAGCTCTCCCAACATGGAGATCCTCGCTCGTGTCGGTCTCGATCAGACCGTGCTTGCTCCTCTCAACTTGTTCGCCTTCCTGTCCTCAATGGCTATCATGGAAGGATCGGACCCCCAGAAGAAGATCGAGTCCACATACTGGAACGCTCTCTCCAAGAACTGGATGCTCTGGCCATTCGTTCAGGCCGTGAACTTCAAGTTCGTCCCTCTTCAACACAGGGTCTTGGTCGTCAACGTTGTCTCATTGGGTATGTGCTGCTCCTTTGCAATTGGCAACGGCTTTATACTAACAAGATTCCAGGCTGGAACTGTTACCTTTCCTACCTCAACTCTACCGGATCTCCCACCCCTAAGGAACTCCCTCCTTCATAAGGTTGAAAACATGCCCAGGACTACAACTCTTCTTGCATGATCTCTTGACATCGAGCCTCGCACGTTCAACCCAAATTTGCTTTGCGTTACAAAAAGATGGTAAACAACCACAACTTTTCTCAATCATGGCAGTTGTGCCTTGATATATACCTAGCTTTGCTTCATCACACCACAGACATTGTACATTAGCTACGAGAGCGATTTTCTAGACGCTATCAAAAATGGCATATACAAATGCTTCTTGCTCTTTCATGCTTCAATATTTCCATGAGTTTGCCTACTAGTCCCCAAGCATGTGCAGGCGTGACTGAAGATGATTATGACTCTCGTGCCTTTGCCTTCTCCTCTTCCTCAGGCGTACGAGTCTTGAGCTGAAGAGCATGAATGCCGCCCTCGGCAGCCATCTCATCTTTCAGCAGTGTGTAGACCATTCTGTGTCTTGCTGGCTGCATCTTTGATTTGAAAGCATCTGAAACAATGTTGACCCTAAGAGTCTGTTAGCCATAGTCCGTACAGGCTCACTTATATGTTTTATGCAAGGTGGTGAACATCAGAGTCTACTTGCCTGAAATGCGTTTCTCTCGAAGTTACACCTTCCATTGCCTTGTGGTGAGCATGCTTATGTGAATCGTTAAAGATTTCGAGAGAAGTCGGCTTCAACTCTTGTGTGATCTGCGCGTTATCAGAAAAGTTGATTAGTTTGACACACATCGACTTGTCGTGCATACCTTTTGCTTGATAGCATCTTCCATTGGTGTCATTGAGGAAGTCATGGTAGAGAACGGCCTTCTGGATGCCGACGTAACGATTCGGCGTAACATTCGACTGTAGCTGCTTGATCGAGGTCAGTCACACTTTCGTGACTTCGTGTCTTGGTGGAAGCGGCTCTACTTACCTAAACTTGCGCTGATGGCGAGTAGAGTGAATGGTGAATCTCTGGTCAAAATGATGACCAAGTCTGGCTAGATGGATATCATGCACGGACCAGTATCACTACTGATGCCCAAGAACATATTTGTGACCCTGTCCTTCACAATGTGGCACAGACGACCGCCTCGATTCTCTTATGCTGTCAGGCTTGCGATTACCAAGCTCAATAGATATCTGTCCAACAGGCTGTGCAGATTTCTCTAGAACATCCTGCCTTGATATCCACAAGCCCTACTTCTGTTGCCAACATGGTCGCGTGAAACTTCCCCATTCCGCCTAGTAGGACCCCTCCAAGCGTGGAGTATCCTTTGGTGGGGCAGCCGCGATTTCGTAGCTCTCTGCCTTATCGTTACCCAAGAACATCCGTACTTGATTGAGGGTCGTGGCCGGTAACTGATTTGCCTTACGTAGGTGTAAGCATATATCTACGAGGGCATCTTCCCCTCTTCTTTTCTCCTCTTCATGTACCGCTCCCTCCTCCGTTCTTCTGCTTTTCTTTCCTTTCAGTTTCCAAGATACCCTGCTCCTTTGAAGCTTTTTACGATTGTTACTCGCAATATGTCTGGTCTTTCGGTTGAGCTTACGGCACCTAATGGCGTCAAGTATACACAGCCTACTGGTCTGTTCATTAACAATGAATGGGTCAAGTCCTCGAAGGGCAACAAGATTTCTAGCATAAACCCTAGGTAAGTCTGCTTTCCTACGTCTTGGACTGTGCCAGGAAGCGCCTCGAGTCAAACTTGTTGAGACATGAGAGCGAAAAGCCAAGCAGCTATTCTGCTGAGTACAGCTTTGACGGTTGTCTGGCTTCATTTTCCACACACTTTCATTTGCTCGAAGCCTGGCTGTCTTCTCGATCACAGTGTCCTCGAGTCTGTGACAATGGCTGACACGAGACCTACAGTGATGAGAGCGAGATTTGCTCCGTCGAAGCCGCCGAAGCCGAGGACATCAACAAGGCCGTTGCCGCAGCAAGAAAGGCCTTCAAGGGCGAGTGGAGACAGATTGCCAGCACAGACAGAGGAGAGCTCATGATCAAGTTGGCCAACCTGATCGAACAGCACAAGGAGGTTCTTGCAACAATCGAGACTTGGGACAATGGTGAGCAACAATTTCTGCAAATCTCTAGAAGACTGGAGTTGACAAGACTCGTGCAGGCAAACCATACTCAGTCGCACTCAACGAGGACCTGGGCGAGGTTGTTGGAACACTCAAATACTACGCTGGATACGCAGACAAGATCCATGGACAAGTTATCGATACCACACCAGCCAAGCTGGCCTACACGATCCGCGAGCCAATCGGTGTTTGCGCGCAAATCATTCCTTGGAACTACCCTCTCGCCATGGCAGCATGGAAGCTTGGTCCTGCTCTCGCTGCTGGAAACACCGTTGTCCTCAAGCCTGCCGAGCAGACTCCTCTTGCTATCCTCTACCTCGCCAACTTGATCAAGGAGGCTGGTTTCCCACCCGGTGTCGTCAACATTGTCAACGGCTACGGCCGCGAAGCAGGCTCTGCCCTCGTTCAGCACATGGACGTCGACAAGGTCGCTTTCACAGGCTCCACCGCAACAGGCCGCGAGATCATGAAAATGGCCGCCGTAAACCTCAAAAACATCACTCTCGAGACCGGCGGTAAGTCTCCTCTTCTTGTGTTTGACGATGCAGACCTCGACCAAGCAGTCAAGTGGTCCCACATCGGCATCATGTCCAACCAAGGCCAGATCTGCACAGCCACCTCACGCATCCTCGTCCAAGAAGGCATCTACGACAAATTCATCGCAGCCTTCAAGGACCACTGCAAGGAAACCAGTGTCGTCGGCGACCCCTTTGCCGAAACCACCTTCCAAGGCCCTCAAGTAACAAAGCAACAATACGAGCGCGTGCTCTCTTACGTCGAAGCCGGAAAATCAGAAGGCGCTACACTCATCTCTGGAGGCGAGCCCTTCAAGCAAGACGGCAAGGGCTTCTTTGTCAAACCCACCATCTTCGCAGACGTCAAGGACGACATGCGCATTTTCAAGGAAGAGGTGTTTGGGCCTTTTGTGGTGATTTCGAGCTTTAGAGATGAGCAAGAGGCGGTGGATAGAGCAAACAACTCTACATATGGATTGGGCTCTGCGGTGTTTACTCAAGACATTACAAAGGCGCACCGTGTGGCAAGAAATATCGAGGCTGGAATGGTGTGGATTAATTCGAGCAATGACTCGGATTACCGTGTTCCGTTTGGAGGTGTCAAGCAGAGTGGTATTGGTAGGGAGTTGGGCGAGGCTGGTCTTGAGGCCTATACCAACAAGAAGGCTATCCATGTCAACTTGGGCACCAAGCTGTAAAAAGATGGACGGCAAAGGTGATAGTCAAACAAGAACCATGTCGGGTTTTACTTGTACATAGCTATGAAAGCTAGGAATGCCACTGTCATGATTTAGTGGTATATAATGTCCCTCGTCACAAGTTCTGCTTGCTAAGCATCAACTTCGACGTCTCTGCGTGGACCAGAGTCGAGATCGGGCATCCAGCCCTTTGGTCGCTCTCTACCACGAATGACTAGACCGTACAATGCCTTTTCCACCTTTTCAACACTTGTCTGCATGACATCCATCTTCTTGTCCACATCACGAGCGAATGAACTGCCAAAGCCCACATTCAAGCCTTCTAGCTCTGAACGCAGGGCACGCAGATCTGTGAGCACGTCTCTGTGGTTGCCAGGTTGGGTATCCACATCCATCTTGTCCGCCGATGCGGTGTTATCGCTCGACTCGACCGAGGGCAGTTTACCATCCGTCGCCATGGTAGTGATGGAAAAGCGCATCAACTCGCCCGTCATATCAAAGACACCGAGCAGATAATCCTCGACTGTGAGTTGTACAGGACCACCCTCTCCACCTAGTGTACGCAATTGCTCTACCGAGTCTTCATATGTGAGCAATGTTCCAGTGGTGAGATAGTGCTGGAAGATAACAGCCTCCATGTATTCTTGATTGCCACCGGTAATGTTGCGGGCATATCTCCAAGCATTCAATCCTTGAAGTTCGGCAGAGATTGTGTTGTAGCGCTCCTTGATGATATCATAGTATTGCGCATTGTTCTTGTTGACATGTGCGGGCAGCGGTTGCGCAAGCTTGCGGATTCTAGTTTGCATACCATCAGCTTTGTGTCGCTGATGTCGAGGGCAGTCGGGTTTGTAGGCTTCAATCGCACCTTTGAAGGGTAAAGATACTGTGGTTTGCCTCTTTGTCAGCCGTGGACGCAGGCAATGACTTTTATTGTATCAAGGAACGGACATCTTTTTTGATGCAGCGGTTATGTCTCGCGATGCTTTGATGGTGCGTTCGCGGCGGTCGTGGTGTTCGTCGAGTTCGGCGCGAAAGGTCTCGAACATGGGCAAAAAGGGCGATTGCGTGTCTTCGGAGGCCTCCATTGTGTCTGATCTCGGTCGCTTCTGGCCCATTTGCTTTCTTGTGTTTTTTTTGGGGTGAGTTTCTTTGTCGCAGCAGCTGCTGGCTTTCTGTTTGGAGAGCTTTTGGTTATGTCACAGACAGGGACTCGGTCTTGGCATCGAATGGTTCCGATCGTGTCCCGCATTCGGTTCCAAACATCGGCCCGCTTCTTCCCTTCCATCTTTCTTCTCACCACGCAAAAGTGATATAACAAGACTGACAAAAGAGATACGATCCTAGCAATGAGCGGAATCGAAGGTCGGGTCGGCGTTGCTGCAATTCAACCTCCACAACGACACATGCTACCACTACACCACATCACCTTAGCTTTGTAAGGGTTGAATCTGGTTGGCTCAGATTCAGGATCTTGGTATCGATTGCTCAGAGCCATGCCGGTCCAAAGAGAACAGTCCACATCCAGACATTGGGCCACTGTTAGTGGTGATAAGTCTCCATGATCATTGTGTCTATGCTGAATCTAGATTCGCATGCTCAAACATGCCGCGTGGATGTCAAGGATGAGGAATGTGCAGCCGGAACAAAGGCATTCTTGCACCCCTTCGTCCCGCACGAGATCCAGATCCTGCTATCACCTCTTGATACACCGCAAACGGAAATTTGGGGAACAACTCTGCTCTTGGTAACTGACATAAAAGACTGGAAATACAAGAAGGCTTCCAAGGGCCGGCGGGAGTTCGCGTCCTGGAATCCCTCCATACCACAATTGCTGCTTACTGTTTATACGTTCTCACATACATATCCATCATGGTTAGAGCCTCTGTCGGTAAGCCGGCTCCAGACTTTACCGCCACGGCGGTCATGGATGGCAAGCTCAAAGGTAAAGCCATACTCATCTAGCCAAACCACTCCCAGATACTGATTGGCACTACAGAAATCAGTCTGAGTGCCTACACCGATGCCAACCACTGGGTCGCTCTCATCTTCTTTCCCAAAGCCTGGTCGTTTGTCTGTCCAACCGAAATTCGCGCATTCAGCGCGCGCCTTGAAGAGTTCCTTTACTCTCGCTCCTGTGCCGTTGTTTTTGCCTCTACCGACACCGAGCTTTGTCTTCGTGCCTGGAACCACACCAATGAGATGGAGGGAGGCCTCGGTGGCGTCCATGTGCCTCTCATGAGCGACAGCAACCACAAAATCAGTCGTGATTATGGCGTCCTGCTCGAGGATCAGGGTGTTGCTGAACGCGCCCTTTTCATCATTGATCCCAAGGGAAACGTCAGGAACATCACCATCAGCGATGCAGATGTCGGCCGCAGCGTTGACGAAACTCTGCGTATCATCGATGCTCTCGCTTTCAAGGATGAGTACGGAGAAGGCTGCCCTGTCAACTGGAAGAAGGGTGATTCAGGTCTGAAGATGGCCGAGCAAACCAAGGTCGAGGGTCCTCTGGATATGAAGAAGGGGTCAACCTGGTCTGAGTGGGCTCGTCCAAAATTGCAGCGTGCTTGGAGTGGACAATCGCAGAGGTCTGTGGGCAGTGGTACATTCAGGACTCTGGGTCATTTCAAGTCGGTCTCTGAGACACCGACACCACCTTCGCCACTTGTCTCGCCTACCAGTGCTGTCAGTATGGGGAGGAACATGGAAGCTGCTATGGCCAACCACTTTATCGGCCTTGCTACTTAGCTTGTAATATTTAGCTATGAAGTAAGGAGATTTCATGATGAAGCCTCAAGACTTTGACAATAATTTCATGCAAGTAACAGATATGATCTCAACGAATAATGTTGATTTAGATCTCCCCGTCCCCTCCTAGTCAGTAGCCAGATTCAGTCGTCGAAGTCACTGTTTTGCTCATTTGTGATGCCTTCTCAGGAGTGATGGGTCAAAAAATGCCAAGACTTTGGTCCGGCAAAAGTCCACCTCGACCTCTCCTATTCTGCTAGTCCACGAAACATATGAATCCATCGAAAACTATTACGAAAGACTCCAGCCCCAAAAAAAAAACAATCTGAATAGGATGTCACAATCAACTTCACTGGAGCCTGGAGGACTCAGCTCCAAACCCAAAGAATCAACAATGACAACCCTCTTCTCCAACACCCGCCTCATCCTCAGCATTTCCGCCTTGCTACGCGCAACACTCCTCCTCTGGGGCGAATACCAAGACGCGAATTCACCCCTCAAATACACGGATATCGATTACTTGGTCTTTACCGATGCCTCTCGCTATGTGTACCACAATCAATCTCCATACTTGCGCGACACGTATCGGTATACACCACTCTTGGCTTGGTTACTCTATCCCACCGCTTTTGGTGGCCGCTGGTTTTGTTTCGGTAAAGCGGTGTTTGCGGCTGGCGATGTTGTGACTGGGTATTTGATTTTCTTGCTGTTGAGGAAGAGGGGTATGGAAAAGGGAAAGGCGATGGGGTTTGCGAGTATTTGGTTACTCAATCCTATGGTTGCTAATATCAGCACTAGAGGTAGTAGTGAAGGTTTGCTTGCTGTTATTGTTGTTGGTACTTTGTGGGCGGCGCAGATGGGATATACCAGGCTTGCGGGATGTCTTCTGGGGCTAGGGGTACACTTCAAGATTTATCCTTTCGTTTATGCGGTTAGTCTGTTTTGGTGGATGGACAGAAGGCAGGCCGGTTCTTGGGATGGTAGAAGTGGGATGCTTGGTGGTCTCATCAATCGCAAGAGAGTACAACTGGCTTCGTTCAGCTTTGTCACGTTCAGTGGGTTGAACATGGTCATTTTTAAGCTGTAAGTCTTCTTTTCTCTGCTGATTTCCTTTTCGCTGACCTCTTTTTAAAAGTTATGGCATGGATTTCATCCGTCACAGCTATACCTACCACCTCACCCGTATCGATCATCGCCACAACTTTTCCGTCTACAACACTTTACTGCACATGAAGTCTGCTGCCGCCTCATCCTCAGGCCTCGGCGTCGAATCCCTGGCTTTCTTTCCTCAACTCTTTCTCTCTGTCGTTGCTATCCCTTTGTTGCTGGCAAAGAAGGATTCGGCGAGTACAATGTTGGCACAAACGTTTGCATTTGTCACGTTCAACAAGGTGTGCACGAGTCAGGTATGTTTTGATGGGTTTGGAAAGGAGTTTTCTTGTCTAAGTTGCTGACGAGTGAGAACAGTACTTTTTGTGGTACATGGTCTTCTTGCCATTTTACCTTCCCAACTCGTCATTGTTGAGGAAGCCCAAGCTCGGGTCTACTGCTCTTGCCCTCTGGGTGCTCGGTCAGGTAAGGATGAAGCTTTCCTCACTCGAACTTCTTGCGTGGCTGACGACCCTGATAGGCGCTGTGGCTACACCAAGGCTACGAACTCGAGTTCTTGGGCAAGTCGACATTTGTGCCGGGGCTCTGGGTAGCCAGTGTCCTTTTCTTTGGCATAAACTGCTGGATCCTCGGTATCGTTGTTTCAGACATTGCTTCCCAGCCCTCCTCCAGCCCTTCTGCTGTCCTCAAGAAAGCAGAATGATGCATATATAGCCCAAACTTCTCTGTGCAAGCTGATAAATAGCTCTTCTTTTCTCTTTTCGTCCAAAAAAAAAAAAAGAGCATCAAACTCTTTTTTCAATCCTCCCCATCATTGATCGCTCCTTCATTGTCGGCTTGAGTAGACACCCAATTCTCCAACATTTGCGTGCCTTGGGAAGTTTTCTTGACACCCTTGCGCTTGACAATCAAACACAAAATCCGGCCATAGATACTAAAACCCTCGTATGAAGTATTGATGCCCATTTTTTTCTTGTCATCGTCTTCTTTGTCTGTTGCATCCGCGACTTTGCTTTTTCTCTTTTTGCGCGGTTGTTGTATCTCTTCTTCTTCCTCGTCATCTTCGCTGTGCACAAAGATGTGTTCATCATCGTCCTCGTCTTCACGAACGCGTTTGTTCCTCGCAGGGGCTTCAGGGATATCCCCCATATTCATGCCTCCCATCTCATCTGCATCTTCCTCGACCAAAATCGCAGGAATTTCCTCTTCATCTTCAACTCGTATCGCCGTATTCTTGTCTTTTCCTCCGAAATAGTTCGTCATGAGTTTCGTGGTATTGCTCTCGATTTTGGGTTTTGTGGAAAAGGTCTTTTGTTTTGTGAGCATGGCGTGTGAAGTCGAGGTTTCGGTCAGAAAGATGGAGACTTCAAAGTCGTCTTGTTTGTGTTTACCAGTGTCAGTGATTTTTCCACACTCCCAAAAACATGCCAATTCATCTGGGTAGAGGTAGAGAGGTAAGAGGTAAAAAGCAAAAAAAAAAAGAAAAAAAACACACACACCTTGCACAACTACATCCCTAACCCCCCTCTTCTTCTTTCCTCCCTTTTTCTTTTTCGCATTCTCGTTTTCTTCGCGCAACTTCGGGAGTACTAGTGGTCGTACGGCTTCAATCACTCGTGGCAACACCGGGTCGCGCGAGTTGAGCAGCCACGAGGAAGCTAGAGCAGGGTTGTCGAGGTAGATGCGTACTTCGAGCACAGAGTAGCGTGTGATGCGTAGATATCGTCGTATCGGCGCCATTGTGATTTGTGTGTGTGTGTAAGATGGATGGTTGTTGGTGGTCGCGTTTCATTGGTGACGAGGGTCGCCGAGGTCGACGTCATAGGTGTGGTCAGGGTTATCCCGCAAGCCACTATTGTTCAATGATCATTACACCGCAAGCACTTGCTCCCAGTAAGATAGAGGGTCACAGTATGGCTGTCAAGTTGCACGATACTTCTGGAAACAGAACAACATCCGCAGAGAGAATTGTGTGTTGAGCCAACTCCATGCTGACACCTCCGTTGTGAAGGGAACTGTTCTTTCGTACACCCTACGGTAACGCAATAAGCCCGAGTGGGAACAAGGACATTCTGACAAGCCATTCTGATAGCTATAGTTTGTCTTGAGTTATGTATGCATAATCTGGAGTTCGATTGAGTTGTTTGCTGACGCCGGTGCTATGCAGAGCCACCAAATGGCAAGCCATGTGATAAATAATCCTCCCTCCATCCCATTGCGAGAAGGGCACCTCAAAACTCCATGATAAAAATTCCATCTTCCAGGACCCATTGCCCATCAAAATACCAATTGCAAACCCCTCGCTTACTCGTGAACACGAACTCCACCCTTTACGACAAGTGGAAAGCTCCTTGTCCCTCCTTGATTGCAACACTCAATTTGGCCCTCAGCGTCTCTTGGGAGCTGTAGTTGGGCATCTTCAAGTAGTTGACGCATGTCATGACACTCGGCAGGTAGTCATCAGGCATGAGCGGAGGCTCGTTGGGCTTGCACACCACTGTGAACATCGGAGTCAACGACTTGAATCCTGTTTTATGGTCAGCACTTTCGTCAAGATTAGAAACGTTTTTCTGTAACTTACCTCCGATGGGAAGCTTGGGACTGCCAGTGACGAACTGCAGGAAGTCGCGTCTCTCGGGCATAGTGAACTCTGACATGGTCTGCAGAAGGTTCTTGACGCTTGCGCTGTCAAGGTTGAAGCCATGGTCAGCCTTGATCGAATCCATAAGTGTTTCGAGGGACCAGTCTTCCTCTGCACGACCGAAGAGCATTACCAGCTCATCAGGCGTGAACGCCTTAAGAGCCGAGTACGGGAAGACCTGGGAGAAGCCCGCACAGAATGCGTTGACTTGCTTCTGTACTCCTTGGCCTAGGGTGAAGTCGATGACCTTCTCGACATACAGCTCGACGTTGTCAATGGTCACGTCAATCTCAGCACCCTTGGCCTGGAGCTCGATAGTAGGATAACCAGGCAACGTAAAGTCAAGGCCAAGGTCCTCAATAGAAGCATCCTTGATTCTGATGTCCTTGATAGCTTGCGTCTTTTGCTCTGCGGTGAGTCTTTCGTCTTCCTGTATGTCCTGCTTTGCTCTGGCACAGCGCACGAGAGGCTTCAGAGAGTTAGCAAGGTCCTTGTCCACCGAGGCAACAGCCCCGAGAGATGGCTTGATTGCGGAATTGCCAGCGCCAATGCGGAAGAAGGTGGGGTTGAAAGAAACATCGATGATGCGCGAGTCCAGCATCGAGCGTGCAACAAACTTGCCCAACATCTTGAACAAGTGCAGCACCTTCTTGCCATGCTCGTCGTTTGACTGTTCCTCGCTCATTGGCACAGGGAACAAGCCGCGCATGCCGAACGCATAATCATCACCAGCGATCGACTCGTTCTCACGCCAGAGCTTGATCTTCTTCTTCGAGAATTCCTTAGAGACAGTCGAATAGAACTCAAGAGTTGGGCCAAGGCCAGTGCCCACTTCTTCAAAGTATTCAACCTCAAGAATGCTTGGAGATGATCCGTAAAGCTCCATGACCTTGATGGCAGATTCTAGAATTCTACTGCGAGAGATGCGAACCTTTTGTCTCTGTAGACGACCCAGGAAAGGTCGTTCGTCGCGATGGCGTCTGGACTCGTTCTCAGATTGAGCGTTCTGCCATCTAGTCATGGATCGTGAGTAGCCGAACGATGTTGACTGAAGGAAGAAGTGCCTGGTCTCAAATGGGAACAGGAAGGGGTACAGACGTGCGAGATCCTCGCTCCAAGTAGGAAGGCAGTTGCTGGCCACGATGAGAGGCTCTTCGAGCTGACGGTTGAGCTTGGCGGTCAACTTCGTGTTGACAAACTGCGCCAGCGGCTCTGAGCTCATCTGAGCGTCCTTGCTTTGCTCTTCAGCGATAATATCCTCCAAGTTAGCGTTCATATCATGTAGAGTGCTCATCAGGCGGAGAATGGCAGCAGTGGCGGGATGCTGACTGAGGGAAGGAGGAAGGTCTGAAGTGGTAGCTGTAGATGCATCGGAGGATGCATGCAGTATGCTAGGCTCGGCAGGAGGAGGTCCAGGAGCACGTCTGAAAGAGATAGTGTGTACTCTTGACCAAATGTTACGGCTCGACACCTCGTCAGGATGTGTCTGGTTGAAGTGAACAGCGCGATAGATTGTAGTGTCGTTCGACAATAGCTGCCCATCGACGCTGAACTCAATGTGCCAATCCTGGGAAACAGGTTGAATCGCAGAAGCGTTGGCAGCAAGTCTCTGAGAAGTGGGAGTAGAGAGCAGTTCTCGGGCTGCAGCAAGTCTTGCCGAAGCGGAGGTACGAGAAGTCGCAGACTGCTGTGAACCTTGTAGCGGCGTACTGATGCGAGTACCATCCTCCTTGTGCGCAGTTACTTTGCCGCTGTTAGCGACTTCCAAATTAACTGCCGAGGTATCCTGGTCCGCATCCTCCATGTCCTGGTCTTCGTCGTCAAAGTCGTCAACGATGGCGTCGAGGCCTTCCCCGTCATCCTCATCTCCGTCGGAGAGAGCAGCTTCGTCGGCGCACTCGAGTTGTTGATCATCCTCGGCCGCATCGGAGTCCTTTTGTGTGACTTTGCGCGAAGACCTACGCAAGCGGTTGGTGGCGTCACCACTGTTCTGAGGAGTGTTATCAGGTTTGGATGATCTTGTGTGAGTGCGTTTGCTTGAAGGAGGTGTTGAGGCTCCTCCTGTGGCACTTCCGTCTCCACGGGCAACTGCTTCGGCGAGACTGCTAGTCAATGCATCACGACTGCGTACAGCTCTCTCCGCAAGGCTGATGCGTGGACGAAGATAGTCATCAAGAGCTCTGAACGTCGCGATGGCATGGATCGAAACCATTATGTTTCTGTATGGCTTCGGGATACCGGAGTCATCGTTGGCTTCTAGTTTGATACGCAGCTGCTTGGCAAGCATCGATGCTGCGCCACTCCTACTGCTGTCAGAGGCATTCTGATGGACGGTGATCACCTCGAAGTGCTCAGTACGGCTGAGCAAATCTTGTAGTTTGTGGACCAGGGAACTGAATGCAGTGGCTGGTGAGGCTGTATTGCCAGTTGCGATTGCCTGGCCTCTTCGTGACATGAATGCATCCAAGAAGGCTGACCTCGCTGCGCGACCTGTGTTACTGTCTGAAGACTTGAAGATCCCGAGAAGGGTTGACACGATGTCAGAAGTAAGCAACTCGTAACTTGTGATGGTTTCGGGAGTGTCGCCATCAAAGTGCTTGGCGAGCCGTTGGAATAATGCAGGTCCCTCGGACAGGTTGTTCGAGTTGTAGCACTGACGAAGGTCGTCGGCAAGGCGCTTGAGCTCTGACAATGCTCTTGAAGCCTCACCAAGTCCACCATCATTCTGATAGGCCTCAACGAACTTGCGAGCCCGGGATGTGACGACGTCTTGTACGCTGGCAGTAAGAGGTGTAAGCAAATTTTGTGCTCCAGAATCCGATTCTGAGTCGTCATCATCGTCGTCGTGGTCATCATTGTCATCATCATGCTCTCCAGCAGATCCCTCATCAGGATAATCAGGTTCACTGTGCTCTCCATCATCTTCACCACCGTGCTCTGGTCTGACAGGGAGCTCTGCGGAGAAAGAAGAAGGTATATCGGCAGACGGTGCTGAGGTAGTGCCAGACTCAGTTGAGTTAATCGAGGTAAGTTCTCGTTGTGCAAGCTTGCTGACCTCGGCCATGACACCTTCGCGATAGAACTGGGGTCTATAAGTCGACTCTAGGCGCTTGAGGAGGAGTTCGGCGATTTGCAACGCAAAGGTGACGAGCATCGGGTTCTCTTGCTGTGTCAGAATCGACGCGAGATGTGAAGCGTAAGCCACGCCTGAGAGAGCATCTTCGAGCACGCTGGTGTCGAAATTGGAAAGCATCTTAAGCTGTGCAGTGAGCACTTTCTGTCTGACGCTGAGGTTGACAGTACTGGTGTATGCGTGCATCAAGGTCGGGAAGAGTATCTCCGCAAAGCGTCGGACCTCAGGCTGACACTCTCGCAAGAGTTCCAAGCGGTTGTCATTGGGCGAGCTGCGAGCACGAGTGCCCATTGAGACACTGCCGGGACCAACGTTGCCAGCATCAGTGAGGTCGTTGATGAACATGAGGTTGTCGGGCGAAACACTTGGGAGAATTTCGCAGACGACGTTCAGAGTTTCGAAAATCTGGTCGCGTGGCGTACGAATGAGAGCTTGCATGATGATGTTCTTATCAATCTTCATGGCAACATCATCGTTGCTTGAAGGTGGCGAGACTCCTGTAAGGATTTGGTAGAGAGTATCGACAACGTCCATACGCAGCAGCTCAACAGCCAAGCGCGGACTTGCTCTCGCGGTAATAGACAGGACGCGCAAGAATTGGGTATGGATGCTGGGTCCAATCATGGTGGTCGTGCCAGGTAAAAGTAGTCTTAGTACAGCCTTGAGCAGTTCGGGACTGACAAGCTCTTCCAGCTTGGACTCATGATATCTGAAACTCTCTACGATCCTAGAAACACAGAGCGAGCCTTGTTCGACGACCCGTTGATCACTACTCGACAGGACGTTGAGAAGAATAGGCATGACGTCGCGTACGGTAGGGAACGAGTCTTCAGACAGGTTTCTGCAGCAGTTTGCGGCAGTAGTAACGGCGCTTCTTTGAGTGCTGGTGGCGAAGAAATCGAGATAGGTCAGGCAGGCAGTAAGACCACCCTCACGAACGATAGAGGCGGGGAACTCGATCGAGATCTTCTCCAAGGTGCTGAGCGCTTGCTCGGCGACATCAATGTAATGGATTTCGAGGAGCTTTTGGCATAAGATAGGGACAGCACCACCGTATACGACGCTCGCGGTAGCCTGAGGCAGAGCCTCCATCAAGTTTGCGATACATCTGCAAGCCAACAGCATCATCTCAGGATTCTCTTCACCAGTGAAATCATTCGGCTGCATGAGGTCCACCAATTCCTTGACGAACTGATCGGGAGAGAAGTGGCCAGCGAGATTGTCCTCGTTGGAGACGAGCAAGATTTCCGAGAGCTCGGTGAGCGCAACCATCTGCACCGAGGGGTCATCTTTCGCACGAAGGTTTTCCAGGATACCTCGCAGGCGTGTCGTCATACCGGACATGATACCACTGAGAGCGCGAAGAGTACTCGATATGCCAGCGGGCATGCCTGCGCGGTTAAGGAAGGCGCCAGAGAAAGGATCGTCACCGGGTTCGCCGCCAGAGTATCCAAGAGCAGCGGCCGCGGCAGCGGCATCCTCGTCGTCATCATCGTCTATTCCCTCCTCATCATCATCATCATCGTTGTCTTCCGGGTCGTCTTCCTCGTCGTCGTGGTCGACAGGCATACGTGGTGGTTCGGGCTCGGGGCGACTTGACGAGGAGTCTGGGACCTTTTTGTGTGAGGACTTCTTGGAGGACTTGCGCGAGGATGACGATTGGCCAGATTGAGGAGCTAAGGGCAGGTTAGCAGTGTGGTGGGAAGAGAAGTTTGGAAGATGTGGCGGACCTTGGCTGCTCTTTCTACGGGACGACCTACGTTTGCTGGTGGAGGCGTGGTCGTCTGGTGATGTGGGAGAGTGCTTGGACCTGTTCACGGTTGGGCGGGAAAGATCTTGGTCATCATGGCTAGAAGAAGACATATTCTTTGAGCGCTTGGAGGGCTGAGTCTG
>JALPCE010000247.1:0-36142 GCA_026538705.1 Aureobasidium sp. GC_Fusr_1 | reverse complement strand
GCTCACTACCATCTCTTCGCCGCCCCGCAATCAACTTTTCCAAACTCCAGGAAGAGGATTTGCCGGCCAGGATCCAGCGGTTGTGGTATATAAATCCGTATGGCCAGGAAATGTCGCTGCCTGCGAACCCGCGCGTGCTTGATGCTTTGGCTTCTTCGTCGACAGTCGTCTATTCGATTGGCTCTCTCTTCACCTCCATCATTCCGTCTATAATCCTCAGGGGTGTGGGCAATGCCATTGCTTCCCCCAATATCCGCAACAAGATATTGCTGCTCAACAGCAGTATAGACAGAGAAACTGGTCCTTCAGCTACCCCTTTCACGGCACTGGACTTTGTGGCTGCGATTGCGAGTGCTTGTGCGGAGAGTAGAGGACTGGGTATACCAAAGATCGAGGAGTACGGGAGCTATATCACGCACGTGGTTTACATGGAAAACCAAGGGGCGCCAAAGGTAGACAAAGAGGGATTGGCCAAGGCAGGTATTGAGGGTATAAGATTGTATGGATTGAGTGGGAGGTATGACGATAGGGCGTTGGAGCAAGCATTAAAGATGGTGCTTGGTAAGGGTGAACAAGGGAATGGGTTGAGTAGGAGGAATACGTTACAGAGGTAGGGGTCAGATAAATATCAAGACAACATGGACATACAATCACACCCTCTCTGAATGAATGGCTAGCTTGGACTCTACCGTGCATTGCGATAGCCTTCATCACTCTACATCACGGTCCTGAGGAGAACTGCAAGCGGCAGCCTCCAGGATATGGAAAGGATGATTGCGCGAGGATGACGTGGTCTCTGAATGCTCTCTTTTGAATCTCTCGTGATGTCTTCGTTTCTTTATAGACTCGCGTTTGAAAGTACAAGAAGCACTTTCCTGAATCTCCACTCGACTTGAATGTTCATGTAGAGAACGTTCCGTGCTAATTAGTTCATCAAGCTATTTATAGTGTGTTACCATTGTGTATATTGTTGCTTATACTCGTCCTCTTCGGCCGTCAGTAGTTACCACTCGGAACTCCAACGCAAGGTCTTGCCCTTACTCCTCGGGATCGCGGCCACCCTGCTTTCTCATCTCCTCTTGGTAATCCTCCTCCGTCTGAAGATCAAACTCCATGGGGTGAGTGATGGGGACAATGGGGACGTTCTTTTCTTCCAAAAGCTTCAGTCTAGCAGCGGTAAGAGGCTTGCTCTTGTTGATGCTGTAAACTTTGACGCGATGACTGTTCCGTTCGTTAGCGACAGCAAGAAACAACGAGAAATGTAAGAGCCGAAACTTACCAACTGGAAGTGACATGCAAGTCCCAGTTCCAGGCCGAGCGGACATAAGTGGGTTGAGTGTTCATGGCATTATCCCACGTCCTCACACACAACTCCAACCAGCCCTCGGCATCAACAGGAAGATCAATCTCCCATAGCCTCCATGCGTAGTAATATTTCTTACTCATGTTCTCGTAGGGGACCTCGTACCAGATGCTGCCGCCATCGCCAGAGACCTCAACTCTGACGGGCCAATGGCCACCGCCCGAGTATACCCAGCCACGCATCTTGATCTTACCATCGTGTACGATCTGTGCCATGTTGACGGGTGACATGATGGCTGAGGAGACGGGCATGTCTTGGATGCTGAAGCCGTTGCTGTACATTGCGTTTTGCTTGCCGACTTGGGGTGTGTAGTAGAGATATTCCTTTGCCTGGACGGGTGCTAGACTGGGTCCCTTGATGGCCTTGATCTTGTAGAGCCACTTGCAGCTTCTGGCTCCAATGTCTGTTTTGTCCACGATCAGCAAGTGTTCTGCATCCAAGACGTAGAGGTGACCTACATCCGAATACGACAGTGCGAAGAGGGAATCCGTGAATCTTTGGCAGAGGCTCGCCATTCATCTCCCATGCTAGCAAAACCTCGTTGATCTTGACCTTTCTCCATGGCACACTGACCACATAGTTGTACACCTTGCCCTTCTTGAAGTAGGTGTCTGCGCCGTAGAACTCGAGATGCATGCCTTCGCCGCTGTCCTTGAGACCTCCACAGTACTTGATGACCTTCTTTAGACTGACACCTGTCCATCGTGCTGTACCAATGGCACCTTCGCCCCACGGCGCATTGATCAATTCGTCGCCATCACCAGGGTATTCGTGGATCTGCTCAATACGGCGGGTTCCTGAACATTGCAGACTGACAACGTTGCTTTGACGCGGGAACAATTCTTCGTTCTGCAGATCTGCGAGAGTGAGTCTTTTGGGGTCGTTGACCAGGCCTTCAATGTCTAGAGTATATTGCTCAGGGTCGATTTCAGGAATACCACCATGGTTGCGGACAAAGTGATCTTTGTTAACGGTAATTTCAGTTTCCACCAGACGATCCTGTAATTCTCCGGTTTGGTCAGTTTGTGTTTGTAAATTTTTCGAAGTGATTCAATTACCCTTGGAGGTTCTCCGTTGTAGGGGAACTGCAGAACGTGGATCATGTCCTCGCTTTTCTCCTTCTTGACATACTCCCAACTGTTACGATTAGCTATCACCCCTTTTGACATGACGCTCCTGAGTCACCATACCTGATATTCGGGATATCCTTCAGAGTTTCGCCCATAGCATAGTGATATTGCTTCCATCGTACACCCTCCAGTACAGGATTGGTCTCAGGCAGGGGCTTAAGCTGGAACTCTGGCGGAGGAGGGAATTTGTACTTGCGAAGAATCTCTTCGGCTTGCTTCTTCTTTTCTGGGTATTTCTGATCAAAAGGTCAGGGAGCTGGTCGTTGGCGAAATTTGAGGTCTGCTTGACATGCCTCCCATTCAATGTAGCCCTTCCATCCCTCTCGTTCTTCTGCGTAGTATGGCGCTTCGCCGCTAATCTTGAAAGCGTCAAGCTTTCCAGAGCCCTGTTGGGCGGTACCAGCAGCAACAGCAGCAGCCATGCTTGATGCTCGATTGCTTATTGTGTTGTTAAGATTGGGGGAGACAGCTGTGTCGGAGAGCACAACGAAGGGAAACCAGTGTAGATAACAACCGCGTTGGGCAGGCACGGCTAGCCTTTAGTATGGGAAAGCGCACGACGGCATGCGGTGTGCCTGACGTACACAATCATGTTTCTTGCAGGCCATGGCTGAGCGATTAATCAATTGGATCACCACAGATCGCACTAGTGTCTTGACAATCGTGGAGGAGACAGGTGCTTGTCTTGTGGAACACTTTGAGCCTCGTTGTTTCGATAAGTCTCTCGCACTACAAGCACCCACGGATCGGAGCCTCTGATCTTTCTTCAGCTTCCATCAAAACATCTCTCCAAGATTCAAAGGGTCCCTATGGCTGTTCATCGATGTGACAGGGATGCGGCTGACTTGGCGGAGGAAGGCTCCGGGTTTTGGCAAATAATGATGTCACGCATCCGGCAGTTCTTACCACTCATTTGCACCAGATTAGCAATCCTTGTTTGAAAATGCCCTTCACGCCGTAAAGTCCGTACGACAAAGTGCTGCATTCGAAAGATATCCCATGTATCGAGATGCAGTTTTGATTCGCTGCTGGGCAATCTCGTCTTGGCCATCAGACACGAGGATGTCCATGCTGGATTGTCTAGATGCATGGATATCATCCTTTGGCGATTGCTGGAAACCTGTAGCTTCTACAGCTACACAACACGATCAATGGAATGCCTGGAGAATGCAAGAGATGATGGATTCTTATCCGGGACTCGAGGAGAGTCATGCTTGTGATTACTACTTAGTGACGTTGCGCATTACAAAAACGTCAAATGGGTATTGTTGGAACAAAAGGAATAAACGCCGATGCATCGCTCATGCAGTGCCCTTGAGGAGGCTAGAAGAAACAACGAAATAAGAGAAACAAGCGGCCGATACCTCTTTGATCAATAGAGAAACATGCAGGCGAGGACGCTGCTCAGCAGTGCCAGGTAAGAAGCGCTGCTTCTGGGGGCTGCAGATGTGTCGAATGGAGTGCCACCATTGCCGTCTTGAGTGTTGGTGTGCTTGGCAGATTGAGTTGATGAGAGTGCGCTTCTGGTGGCCATGAGCACCGACGATGGTGTGCTGGTTGCGAAGGCGAGTGATGTGCCGGTGATGGTAGACGTGACGCCGGTGATCTCTGCAGGATCGTCGGAGTTGCCAGCACTGCTTGACAGAGGAAGTGGCTTGATCGTAGCGGTACTAAGCGCGGTGACGATGCTAGTGCTCAAGCTGGACGTGTCGACTATGATGCCAGTGGTGCTAGGAGTCGTGTCGCCGACGGTCATGGTGCTGGAGCCAATGGAGAATGATGCTGAGGTTTGCTGGACAGTGCTGGCCTTAGTTGCGCTGTCGACATTCCTGCACAGGTTTTGTGCACCCTGACCGTTCATGAAAGCAGCAATGATATTACTGCCATCGTTGTGTTGGCCCTGACAAGAGTTTCTGACAGCAGAACCCAATGAGAGCAAGGCTGAGACACAAGAGGAAGAACACTGTCCGCTCTGGAAATCTTGACCCACACAGCCATCAATTTCGGAGGTGTAGATGGTTTGGCAAGAGCCGGTCAGGTCGTTCAAGCGCGGGGTGAAGTCGTTGAGTGTGACTGCTGATGCATACTGCAGGACGAGCAAGAAGGCGATGAACAACATGGTCTGGCGATACATAGTCGGTGATGTTGATGTTATGATGGGTTTCGTGATGTTGTTGTGGCTGTAAAGACGCTTGTCGGAAAGCACCAGGCTACCAGGGAATTAATGTCGATTGCACCGGGCAAGCTTTGCACGCTCTTGATGATGGCGGTGAGTCTTGTCGCGTGCTTTGTGTGATGTGAATGCAAGCAAAATCAAGCTGCAAGGAAGAATTGGAGCGTGGAGTCTCAGATGCACGGGGTGCCTGCCGCAAAGTTGCAAGATTATCTCGAGCTCCGACGGCGATATAGGAAGGGACAGGGTAGGTTTTGTATGGCAACAGGACGGATATACAAGACCTTTTGACAGGGAAGTAGCGATTGACAGCAGAGGGTAGATCGCCTTGTCACGGACTACCAAGGCAACCAGGTCAACGTCACACACCTGCCTACTACAGTCATATTCTCTGCTCTTTTCTACCAAAGGTGTACCGTTTTGATGAGGATGAGACGTGAGATGACCCCTCTTGAGAGTTTCTGAAACGCGCTCTTTTGTTGATCCTTGCGCAAAATCTGGCACGCAACGCTCGTGATTGGTTGGGACAGCCGCCAAGGGACAACCTCGCACACGAAGCGATCAGAGCATTCTGAAAGAGCTTTGACAAGGCCATCTCAATATACTCGTTCGTGCACGGCGAACGACCGGAGTATCGGAGTAAGACAGACGATATAGAGACGTGTAGATCCTCTTTATGACATGGAAGAGGGTAACTCTCACTCTCTTCCTTCTACCGCTACCATGGAACGACATCATATCCCTTCCGTTTGTCCATTCCGGCACAGCGCTCTCCCATCTTCTCTGGCACGTTTCAGGTCTCGTTCATGTCGGGTAGGTGTTGTGCTTCACGGGTGAATCATGAGACGGACTCCCAGCCAGGAAACAGTCAACCGCTGCAAGCGGTCGTGACATGGCTGAGCTATAACGTGCCTGAAGCACCTATCAAACTTCGCCTTCTCCCACCCATACGTTCCTGCAGCTCCGTTGCAACAACGAAACCAGTGGAGAACGCATGAGATCCTTGTCGAGTTGGTTATCTCTAACCATTATCACTCACGAGGAAAAGGAGAGATGCGTAAGCTCCAGTCTGGAGAGTCTGGCCATTGATAGCACGTAGGTGCATGCAATCCACTTGATTCGTGGTCTCTGTCAGGATGTTCGCGTGAAGGGTGGTATTGAGGATCACGTATTTGCCGGCCGTAAAGGCTTGACTGATATACCGTTGAAAGCCTCAAAATGGCAGTTAACAAGACCATCCATAATACCACTGACGTATGGGCAATGATTTGAAAGGGAGATTGATCGAACGATTGACCTTTCCTGTTGTGGTTGGAATGTACGGAGTAATCTCGCGGAGCTGCTTGCCAAACATAGCTTGGAGATGATACAGGAAAGATCTGCTTAAAATGCAAGTCAGGAGAGTACCGCGCCGTAATACGCGTTGGCTGTAATACGAGAACGATGATGGGATCTTCAAGGGATGAATCGGTCCAAGCAGTCAAGCAAAGAGCGAAGCAAACCGTCGCGAACCCTTGTCTTGGCAGGCATGGAATGAACGTGCTACCCCACACTTCCAATGATCTCATTCAAGAATTTTTTGTATTCTTCTTCCACTAATATCAACACACGCATCACATTCTTTTGCTCTCTAGCCTTGACAGGATCTCAGCAAGTATTCATCATGTCGGAACAAACCTCTCCATCCCAGTCGCCGGCACCGTCGCAGTCCTCTTCCACAATCCCGACCTCGATTCCTACGCTTCGTCCCAAGAAGCAGAAGCCAACTTTCGTACGCCCTGCAACCTCGGACCTTCAGTCGCGTCTTCAAGCCTTCCTCCCTCAGATGGCCGCCGCAAACGCCGAACTCGAGAAGCTCGCACAGGAGGGCGGCCTTGAGGGTAAGAGACTTGAGGATGTTGGCGAGGGTGATGAGTACGTCGAGATGGAGCTAGGCTTGGGTGTCATGGAAGAAAAGAAAGAAGGAGAGGACAGCAGCGACGATAGTTCGGACGAGAGCTCAGACGACAGCAGTGAAGCCAGCAGCGAAGATGACGACGACGACAACAACAACAACAACAACAACAACAACAACAACAACAACAACAACAACAACAACAACAACAACAACAAGGAGCAGAAGAAGAAGCAGAAAGAGAAGGAACAGAAGGAGAAGGACATTCTAGGCAGACTTATGGGACACAAGCAGGGTAGAGAAAAGGCTGCTGGTATTCAGGAGGTTGAATGAAGCAATAGTCTTGCTCTTCTACCATCTCTACGCTCGTCGTCTCTCGCCACAGGAAAGAGGCATGACATATTTCCTGCCCAAGCCGGCCTTGAGACTGTTCACCTTCTCGAGCGCGCTCGTTCAGCCGCGAGTTTGTCTCGCTTGGGAATTGTTACTTGCCCGTCAGGCCCACATCCTCGACCTCCTTTACGACATGAGGCTGCTTGTCTCCTCCATCAGGTTTCGGAGTTAGTGTCGCCTTCTCGACAACATGCGCACTGCTCTGTGTCGACTTCTCGGTGAACACGAATTCTCGGATCTCGCAGTTCTGCCATCCAGTACCTGGTCATGTTAACCATGGTTGTTCGCTCCAAGCAGTGTCAAGCAAGCCAACCTACCAGCGCTAGCATTGAAACCGTTCCAATCTTCCGTCAGAGCATGCAAGAAGCCTCCATGCGAGACCACAACCACGATCTCCTCTTTACGACCGTACAACCACGAACGCAGCTTTGCGCCACGCTTCTGCACAGTCGCTCTGTCTGGTGCCCACTTGCCCTCCTGGGGGTCGTCAGCATCGGCATTTTCACACTGCCAAGGTACTCACCTTGGAGTTCCAACCCTCCTCGACCAGATCAAAGTCGACTTTCTCGCTGGAGACGCCGAGTTTTGTGTCCCAGAGCTCTCCAGCTTTTACTTGTCTCTCCAGCTCGTCTCTGTCCGTACCAATATCACAGGCAAATGCGTTCATTTCCTGTGCCATTGGCTGTAGAAGCACCTTCACTCCATTTCTGTGTAAGGCAGGTGTGAAAGCGTGTACAGCTGTCTGAAGAGCACGGCGTAGAGGCGATGCGACCACCAAGGCCACTGAGTCATGATGGGGGAATGAGGTGCTGAGATGGCGACATTGCGACTTCCCGTGAGGAGTCAAAACCGCATCGGGGATACTGTCATCGTGCTAGAGCTACCATTAGATCTAAGAGAGTCATCAAAACATTTTAGTGCCAACTCACCTGTGCGTTGTGTTCTCCTTGAGCGTGACGAACAAAGTAAAGTGTTTTCGGCGGCATGATTACATTTCGGAACAGACGTGCAGTGCGATTACAAGCAGAAAACTGTTGTTTCCAGCTGGAAAAGGTCTGACTGAACAACGATGGATTACTCGAGGAATTGCTTTGCATGTGCAGATTCTCGATGATGAAGGTCCGGGCCACCTTCCTCGTCGAGACACCGATTCGTCGGCTCACTTGCCTGATCAGAACGCAAGTTAACTGCACATCCTTCTGCAAACAACTCCAGAGCATTTTTCAAACTCCTGCACTAATTGTGACAAGTCTCTAAGCAGAGCTATCTCAACTCGACGAGGTCCATATCTAGCAACCGAGTGAAGCAATTGGAGGGACGATATTTGGCTCGGTGCCAGTCCAACCTGATTGCTGACTTGCGTTCGTGTTATCCAATACCATGATGTCGCATTATTATTCTGGCATCTACTCCTGGCCATCCGCTCAGAATCGATGTCCTGCAGACTCGGTAAAAGCGACCAGTTTCTTCGAGGGTGTTTCTCTAGTGTTTTGTAAGTGTTGCCTGACCGAGAGTCAGATATCAGGACCCATGCTCAAAGATGATGGCTGATGGCTGCATTTCATCGAGGAAGTCTGTTCTTGAGTTTCGCGACCCATCGTTGGTACCTATCGAGTTCACATTAGAGCTAGACGAGGCTACCGGGAGCGATTGAGTTCTTCGAGTGAAGGAGGAGGAGGCGATCTTGCAGATGAAACTTGCCCACCTTCCTATTAGCGGAGAAAGTATTACATTGACGCCAGCTAGATATATCCCCATCGAACTGGTGGGATGGCGCAGTGGTCGTAGCTCGTGCCTCCCACATATGCGGTCAGAGCCCACCGGTTCGATTCTCCTTAGGGTCAATTGTAAATCCCCCATTATGCCAGAGGTCCCAGTAATCCTCACCCGACAACAATAATGATGAAAGCATTGCTTTCTCTTCCCCTCCTAGCTTTCGGCGGCTAGAGAGGGTTTCTGTTTTGTCAAATTCGGAGAGAGTTCCTTTTTGTCTGACTTTTGTGCTGATACAGAAGTCGATCCAGCCGCGAAATCACGTAAGACCAAGCAACTATACGCACAATAACGGATGCGCTGCGACTTTTGACCAGCATCAGAAGGGCACGTTAGCAATCACGACTTTATCTGTCGCAATCATGCTCAAGTCAACAACAAATAACGAACTCATTTGAGTGACCCCGCTCGATGATTAGATGTAGGGTAACAAACTCCCTCGCACATATGACTCTTCGTACATCGCATCCGGATTGATCATGATATAAAGCGTCTCAATCATCAGCTCCGTTTCTACACAGGTTTTCGATCTTGCTTGGAAGATGTTCTACCTACAACTCTATTCCGCGGGTACGGCCAGCGCCAACTACGGATCGAATCACGAGTTCGGGTCTGACAACGACTTTGGAGCCGACTACAGCCTTGAAACTGATGATGATCTTGAGTCCAATACCGAATTTGACTACCTTGCTGGGCCCAGTACAGACCCAACTACTTCCGGCAAGACATACCTACATCGAGAACTCACAGAGCCACTCACCCAAGTCGTCGTCGAGTTCTTCTCTGGACGTCGCTTCAGACTGACCGTTCCTCACTCTCCTGCATCTGTGGCACAGTCTCTAAAGCAGCCTCCATCCTGGAAAAATACCATCAGATTGGGTATCATAGAAAGAGTCACAGGCCCAATGTTCGGTTTCGGCGACCTGATCAAGAGAATCGCAGTCGACGGTGCTTCCATCAACAACCACACTGCCTGGAACTGCGTAGGAACTTTGAATAACGATCTGTCCAACCTGGTTACCGACGAGCAAGACTCCCAGTCTTCTAGCGAATCTGGCGATGGAATTTGCACACCGATATCAGATTCCACTAGCTCCGATGGCGAATCCAGTAGCGACGACGAGAGTGACTATGAGGATAGCGACGACGAAAGTGTCAATGAACACTACGAGCCAATGGACGATCTCAAAATTGGCATACACGGATGCGTCGGCTGGCTCGTGGTCTTAGTACTCACAGCCGTCGAGAACAAGCATGAGTCCAATCTACTGGACTTTATCTCCAAAAGCTCCTTCAAAGCACATTTGTACATCATGGCAGGCCTAACAGTTGTCATGTTCTGGGAACGCTTCTCTGTTACTAAGCGCATCGTGACTTATCGAGAAGTAGCCTCTACTCGAGCCCTGCGCCGCAACGCGTCCGAATAACTTAGTTCCAACTCTACCATCGCAAAGCATCCACGGCCACCTACAGCATAGTCTCCCTTGTCTTCCCGTACTCGTGCTTCACCAGGGAAAAGACATACAATATATGCAGACCGAAGGAAAGGCGCTAGCCTAATTGAGGGAGAAAAGAACTTACTGCAAGAGCGGATGTCACATCTCGGACGGTATTCCCATCTCTCTGGACAATGTCTCGTTCCAAGAAGCATTGGAAGTTTCTATACTACGTTGCAAGATCTTTTGGCACACGAGGAGACAAAGCAGGTGGTAGAAACGAACATAGAAAATGCAGTGCACTACACATCCTCTGTAATTTACCACGTGTTTCCCAAAGACCCTATCTATAACGCATGAATGGAAAAGAGCAGAAGCTGCACAGTTCGTTGATGTTAGAGACTTAAGGGAAAGTGCTGGGCCTTTTATTGATTGATCCAATGTATACCTGAACCTATCAGAGCCTATCTTCCAACAGCACCTATTAATACACCTGGAATAGCATCAGTGCTGCAAGTGCGACAACTACTTGCAATCTGCCAGGTCCAACCATGCTTGCCCCCGAGACGTTATCCCCAGATATGGATGGAGTCGCACTCGCACTGTTATCAGCGCTCTGGGCCCCAGTTTTTGCTCCTGAGGGTCCAGAAGTAGTCATCGAGACAACTCCAGTTGGTTGCGATGAGGTGGCATGGCTACCAGTAGTGGATGCAGCACCAGTCGATGGGGAAGGAACGCGAGTCGTCGAAAACCATGAAGAGGTGCTCGAGCCAACATCTGCAGAAGGACCTGACTCTTCGTCGAAGATCACGACTTGATCGCTTCGAGGCGACACGCAGACAACGCCGCCAGAGCCCTCTCGATAACGCTGTAAGTCAGAACAACCAGGACTAATCCACGGATTGTACGTCCTCAGCGAAGCTCCATCGGGAATATGTTGTTCAGCCTCGATAGCTGCACAAGTGTCGTCCGCTTGAACTTCGTAGATCTTGCATGGCTGCGGAAGGCACATCAACAGACCCGCCCGAAGTTGATCGCAGTCCGGCGTCCACATGGCACTTCCGTAATACGAAACATAGAAATCGTGTACATCCTCTGAAGATACACTATGCTTCTTGGCAATGGAAATACAAGTATCACCTTCTTGGATCTTGTAGGCCCCGAAGTCGCAGGAAATGTTGTCTTCTGTCCAAGGGTTCAGAGGAAAGGGGATTTCAGTTGGGTTGTTCATGCCGCATCTTTCGTTGATGACTTGGAGCTCATGCTGATAGAAGGGGTCATAAAAGGACTACGCAGACCTTTACATCATCTTGTAATGCTCGACATTGCAGTAGGAACACATCTCATCCTGCTTTTGTTCAACGGATGAAGGTCAGAAAAGTGACAGATCGCAAACTTACAAGAGGCATGTGTTCAATGTCCTCGACTTCGGAAAACTCGTTAATGACCTCTGCCGAAACGCGTTGGCAAAAACTCTCAAACTCGATGTCGAATCAAGTTACCATTGCAGTTACGATCGCTGTCTGGGTCATAGTAACAAGTCTCATTCCAAGCCTCCCAGAGACGTCCAGCACCAACAGTAATAGTTCCGTTATTCCTCAACTTGTAGCCAGCACACTCTTTGACGATACCATCCCAATAGGAGCGAATAGAGGCGCCACAGGTATCATCACAGACAGATTCGTACGACGTCTCTTCCGTGTCAACGTATCCTCTATATCTAGGTTCGCCGTCGTAGTCTGGGATGTAATCGTCGCAGTAGATTCTCTATTGAAGTGCATTCTGGCAGGAGATAGGAAGGTCCAGATCGTCCAGATCGTCATGATATCCGAGAGTGAAACCAGAGAATTTCGATCGCTCGCCCAAGCTGGTTGTATCAAGACCCTGCTCCAGCACTAAAGCATTCAGAGCAGGTAAAGAACATGTCGCAAGAAGCAGAACGCTTGCAAGTGAACCTTGGGCGGAAAACATGATAACCTCAAACGGAGAATTAGACAGACAAGGAAAGCCTTGCCTTATGAATCAAGACCGCTTCCACAGGAACTATTAGCACTACCACACTCTCGGCGAATGCATCCCGACTGAGCTTTTGACAGAGCTTCAAGGAAATTGGTATTACTGCATTCTTGGGAATTGGGACCTTTGTGGCGTCTGGCAGCCGGCGCTATATCGCCAAGTACGACTCTGCCTGGATCATGAATCAGGGACGGGTATTGTGAACATATGCGTGTATACAAGACGAAGATGCTCTCAAGCTCCGTCTATCGCAAAAAGTACTTCTCAAGTCGCAGACAGGGTCAAGAAGATCCTTGGACGATGCAAATCATAGGAGAGGGAGTCGTGAGGAGGAGATGAAGTCTGGATTGACTCGATTCTGCAGATCATCATTTTAACCCCCCAGGCTGCCAAGTCGCTTAGGATTCATGTCGGTCTTGTTCTGCTGGGTACTAATCTCACATGCTCTCTGGCTCTGCTCGTACTGTTCTGCAAAAGATACACGCCACAAAGGCCTCAAAGTCATTCACTAAGGGTCGGAAGAAGCAGACGACTACAAGTCTCACATCTTCAAACCACGATTTGGCGTTCGCACCATACAAAGCACGACAGAGGAACCAGTCACCTTGCCATACTGGTAGAGTGTGAAAGAACAAAAAGCAAAAATGGAGTAGCTGGGAATCGAACCCAGAACCTTCTCCACTCAGTAATGCTCGAGATGAGCAATGCTAAGAAGATGTCATACCACTAGACCACAACCCCATTGTTGTGAAACAAGTGCTTCGTGGATTTATAGAGAAGTGCGGATATGGTCTGAAACACAACCACATCAGAGAGTTGTGCCGACCAATCGCGTATAAATACTGATACGATCCAAGTGCTGCAATTCATCGCAAAGGCTCGAAGCGTGAAATGGAAGTAAGAACAAATGACTTGAAAAGGCTGCTAGGTGGATATATGCATAAAAAATCGCGCGCGAAAAGGAGGACATCATCAAGCAAGGTAAGCGCAGGTCTACAAGTTGGGACGTCTGTCATCTTCAGGACGACCGGTGCTTCTAGAGTCACCGTAGTGCTTCTTTCTCAGGGCAGCCAGGCGCTTCTTCTTGGTGTGTGCATTGATGTATGTACCAATCACAAAGGCGATGATGTTGAAGAAAGGTACCCAGGTCTCTTGGGGAAGGAACTTCTGGGCGAAGGCCAGGGCCAAGGGTGAAGTGCACCAACTGACTTTCATGACGGGAAGCAGACCAGCGCGAACAGTAGCGCGGACTTGGTGGAAGGTGCGCGCACCTGCGATAATGGCCATGGCGGAGAGGTAGATGGTGTTTTGTATGGGGGCAACCTGTGAGTGAAATCAGTAAGGTGGCTAGGGTATAATGGTCGGATATGCATACAATCAGGTTGCTGGCGAGGATCTGCAGGATCTTGGCCTTGACACTGGTCCGGCCTGCAAAGGCTCTCTGCAGGATGTTGATGAGGATGTGGCCGAGAGGAGCGCTAACAAAAGCACCGTAGAGGGCCATCTTGGGCACACGTGAAGTGAAGTAGTGGCCATTCTTGTTGCGGTCCTTTGCGATCCATGAAGCGAGCACTTCTTGGGCACCAGAGAGGGAGCCCGAGGTGATCATCTTGGTACGAAGAGGGTTGCTTTGTAGCTGGCCCAAGTATGCCTAGATGTCTCTGTCAGTCGCAATCGAATGGCATTCTTCCTAACAAGACGTACAGCCAGGTAGCCGCCAGCACCAGCGCCTTTGGTGATGGCATTGCCGACCTCATTGGCGAGGTCATGCTTGCCAGTGACGCTGGCGACCGTCTCTTTGACGTCAAACTTGACCGACGACGACATTGTTGTATGTTGTTGTTAGTTGGTGAGTCGTCGACAAAGCAGATGGCTGGGCGCGCCTAACAAGACCAAAGAAACAGGCGCTCGCGATAGACGGCCTCCTCCGGGGTTATCCAGAGCCGGCTGGACCGAGGTTCCACCTGTTCGCGGGGTGCCGACAGCCTGCAACAATTGCCGCTGTCATTTCTCCACTAACCTGATCCCGCGACAAGCCTCAGGTCCTTAGCCATCTTCTGCGACAGTCTTCTCGATGTCGCTCGAGTTTGACCAGCTCTGTAGACGTCCCCTAGTACGGACGAGCACCAACTTCGGCCGCGCTCGAGCACTGCAAGCTGCCGCGCGACAAGGCCAACCGTCCCTGGTCGATACCCTGTCACAAGGGTGGGGGAAAGCTTCTACAGCTCAACTGTGCGACTCTCCCTAATTCTCCTCAGTTACTATCGATCAAAGTATCATGGTGCTCTTGCCCCTGTGCCAGATGTGTTCACCCGGCAAGATGCATCTCGCACGTCGCACTGCTTGTACCATACCATGTAATGCCTTAAAGCATGTCAAGTCCCCGATCCCGACCTCGACACTATTTGGTTTGCTTTCGATTCGCTCATGAAAAATGCATTTGATCTTCCTGCCTCATCCGAGAGTGACAGGCCAGTTGCACTTGACTAGGACGAGCTTTCCTTGACGTCGTGCCTGCCTTTTCCTTCACTCTTGTCGACTCGGATGCAAAACAAACCAACAACAATCCAATCCATTCACTCACTTCTTTTTCCTGCCATTTTCTCGCACACATCTGCCAAACCCCTCCATTCCTCTCGGCGTCGAGACACTTCCATCCTTTTTCACGATCTTTCTCAAGAACCATCCACAACATCGTCCCGCTTGCTTCAACATGAGCGTGACTGCGCAAGTAAGTTACTCGCACACGACTTCCCGTCCCTGACCTCTTATAAAACCCACTCTTTCTCCTCTTACCTGGCGATCTATTCGTTCCATGAGTTCACGCAACGTATTGAACAACAGATCGTTGACCATATCTTGCAGCCCAGTATGGCACCCGCGAGTCGCTCGACTCGACGCCCTCCTCCACAGTGGGTCAGCGCCTGTACTCATATCAGAATGTGTCGCCTCTACGGAAGCTGGACTTGTGACACGTGCCACTATCCTTCCCCCTTCGGCTGGCTCTACCATTGCACTTCTGATATCCCAGAGGTGGGAGACTTTGCCTTTATCAAGTCCTTAACACACCCAGTCAGTCCTGCTGGGGAGGATTTACGTCAAATCGGGCTCAGCGAGTCCGTCGTCAAGGAATTCGAGAAGGGTGGTTACACCGACGAACAGGTTCAGATCCTCATCCGTCAGAAGCAACACCTGCAACAAATCCTGGAGAAGTCTGCTCGACCTGCTCCCATGATCAACCAACAAGCATCGGAAGACATCAACAACCTGTCAGATGAGTCTCGTTGCGACTTCAAGGTCTGTCAGCGTTGCGGTCCTATGCGCAAAGAGCGTTGCTGGCTGTCGTTCGAGGCAGTCTTTGAGAACGAAGTCAGACCCGTCGACGACTTCGAGCTAGAAGAAGGCCTCCCCGTCAAGGATACCCACGTCGCCAAACAGCTTGGCTTGCGTTCTCCTATTCGGGTCTTTGCACCTCCCATCTGGGGCGAATCCCCTCATGGCTCACCAAACCGTTCTGCGTCGTCGGGCTACACAAGCGATGGCTTTTCTACCGATGCTGAGTTTGATGACGAGAGCTGCGGAGATGCTCTGTCATCTAGCTCTCAAGACGGTGAAGACAACTTCCAGACACGCACTGGCGGCGACATGCCCTACGTTACTCTCAGAGACCCTCGCTACGCCCATACGCCCCGTTCCACCATCAGACTCGTCTCCAACTCCCCGTCTCGCCACATGCACCGTACATCGACTGCTACCAACGACGACTATTCGCCATCTCATTCACACACCACGACCTTGTCGATCAGTCTTCCCACCATTCCCACAACTACGTCCTACACGATCCTCCCTGGTTGCGAAGAGACCGTCCAAGAACTGAGAGCGCAATACTCGCTCAAGGCCATGACCGATCCAGAATTCTACTCTGGCCATCCCTTTGACCTGGCCTCTTCCATGTCAAGCGGTTCGAGCTTTGGTTCCGAGGTTGCTGTTGAGGGAGGCTTTGCTCTGACGGAAGAAGCCATGGACACCCACACTCCTGACTTGTTCACCAGAGTTTAGAAACCTCTTCAATCCATCGTAAACGATATACTACCTCTCAGATCGGCGTTGGAGTGGGCATCATCATTTCCTGGCGCGGATTATACCCCCTTGTCATATTTTTGGTTGTCGAGCGAGCGGTAGAAAGTTGCCCAACAAGCATTATGCAAAATTCAAGGAGTACGGTTGGCGGAACATCATAGAGTGGGAAACGTACCGGGTGGATTTTTCTGTTTAGTTTGTTTTAATTCTTCATTTCTTCCAGTTTGCTAGCCAAGAGCTGGTATAGTTTCAGTACAGTTTGATCATTTTTCTCTTGTTCTATACCTGATAGGGGCCCTCTTGAGAACATGTGCTGAATGATAGAGAACATGTGGTCAATGTCAATGAGTAATCGCTCTCCCCGGTAAGCACATGGTGCTATAGTATACTATAAAAATGCACAGTCACCTACAAAGTCAGACGTGTGGCCATAGAAGCGGCCATGAGATGATAATTCTCCTTGGACAATTCTTTATCTTGGAACAATGTTGTACATTTCCATAGCTATAGTATAACGGTCTTCAGCACATGGAGATAAAAAGGTATGTATATCAGGGGAATCAAGTTGACCACATGTTCTCTCTAGATTACTGCATATGCCCAATTCTGCTTACGTGCTCATCTCCCTCTGTAACCGACCATGTCTTTGCAAGTCACTCCGATGCACGTCCGTCCAAGCAATTTCCTACTGCCCATCTCCCACGAGATCCCTCTCAAAGTCCATCTGGATCTCAACGACCTGCTCCAATGTCTCGAGATCCAATTCCTTGTCATCATATCTCGCAAGACTGGTAGCCGTCCTGACAATACCCTTGATTTGTCTGCCATTCAAGTCATGCAGAGCCAATTTCCCGAGACCGTCTTCATCGACAGCATCACCCTCCGCCTTGTCGAGGAAATTCTTCCAGATCTGTTTGCGCGAAGAGGTGTCCAGACCAGTGTATTTGAGAGGAACATGGATGCGAGATTTGAACGCACCGTCAAAGGTATCCACGCGTTTGGAAGTCAAGAACAAGATTCCCTGATAATACTCCAGCACTCTGTGGAAAATGGAGACGAGGGCGTTTCGTTCCATATCGTGCAGAGAGCGGCGTTCGAGGAAAATGTCTGCTTCGTCGATGAGAAGGACGGCGCGCCATGTACTCGCCATATCCAAGATTTTGGTCAGTCTCTCGTCGAGGGTGAAGGAGTCTGTTCCTAGATCGCCTGAAGAAACGACGTAGAGAGGGCGTTTACAGCGTTCGGCCACACATTCTGCAGTAAGTGTTTTTCCCACGCCGGGGGGGCCGTGCAGTACAAACACCAATCCTTTACCTTTACCCTTGATGATGTCGTCAAAGTCTGATTTCTGGCAGATGTGCTCGGTGACGAGGGCTTGGACGAGTTTCTTCTGCTTTGGGGCGAGCACGAGTTGGTCAAAGCAAGATTCGTTCCAGGCCACGGCAGAAAGATTGTCGATGAACATGTCAATCCACTTTTTGAGTGTGAATGAGAATCCGTGCACGAGGGCCGAGGCGATGAGACATTGTGAGTCTGTTAGGGGTTTGAAGGTTTGCTTGGTGGTGGGCAGGAGGTCAGTATCAAAGCGCTTTGTGGAATCGTCATCACTGTCGTCGTCCGATTCGTAGGTTCTATAGCTATCGTTGTCGGAGTCGTCGTCAGAATCGTTGCCGTTGTTGTGGGTATCTCGGCCAAGAGTGATGGTCTCGTCGTCAAAAGCGTGAACATTCTTGGCAAGGTCAGGATTGAGACGGTGGTGTGTCAAACAATCCACAACGACCCTCTCGCTGATGTGTACGCGGTTGACGTCGTAGTCACCACGAGAGCTGTTATAGACATGCTCCAAAGCAATGGCCGCATGCTCAGCGAAGTGTATACCGGCATACTGCTCGAAGCGGCGACCTCTAGCAATAAGACGCTTCTCCACTTCCTCAACATGAGGGAAGAAGTCACGAGAGACGACATCGAGCCTGCTGAGGGAAACAGCTCCTAGATATGCAGAAATAGCCATATTCTCATTCCAGTAGCCAAAGCGCTTGCCGTCAAAGTCTACCCGCTGCATTTGGAGAACCATGCGAGGTTGCTGACCACACTGGTAGTGCGAGTCAAGCACACGGAAAGCCTAGACTTGACCAAGAACGCGTGCAAAAGCAACAGTCTTGGGCTTGAAAACGGTCCACAGATGCTGGTATGTCATGACTTTTTGCTCGCGGAGGTTGTTGGCTTCCTGGATAGTCTCTCCAAACTCTTCTTGGATGTGATCGACAAGGACTTTATAGTGAGCTGCTGCCTCAGAGCCAGCCTCGAGCTTCTCGCCGTGCTCCTTGATCTCATCGAAGTAGTGGTAGAGAAGGCGGCATGGCTGGGTCAGAGCGATGTCTTTTGTGTCGAGATTGACGCCAGGGTAGGAGCCAATAGCCTGCTTGAGAAGGTCCTTGAGGTGCTGTGAGTTGATCTGGACGACTACTTTTTGGACGCGCTTGCCACCCTCTGACATGTATCTTGTGATGCACAAAACATACTTCGTCCACCTAGGTAATCCCATGTTAGCTAGGGAAGTCCTTCAAGTGACATATTTGCAGCAGAATCATGCAAATCGCCATATCACACTTCGCTGAGACACTCACCAATCAACTTGATCTGGCACTGCGTTGTCCTCCACAGTCTCGGCATAGTACCACTGATGCTTCTCACTATACTTGCGATCCAAGTGCTTCAGTTCTGCCTTCATGGGCTCTGCAGCATCGACCTTTTTCTTTGGGTCGATGTCCTCCTCTGAGGCGTCGCTCTTGGTGTCGCCGTTCGTATCAGCCTTCTTGTCGGCTGAGTCGCCCTTGATATCGTCTTGCGTATCGTTCTTGGTGCCGTTGGTTGTGTTTGTCTCGCTTTTGCCGTCGGTCTGGACCTTGACTTCAGGCTCGCTCTCCTGCGAAGCTTCTGTAGCTTCGAAGATTCGTGAAGGCGCCATAATGCTTTTATTTCCCTCGGTGTAAGAGGATAGAGGGTAATTTTGTTGCAAAGACAAATTGGGAAGAAGATGATGTTGACGAAACGACGATTCGAACCAAAGGTCAGGCGACGATGGTAGAAGTGATGAAGAGTGAAATTGAAAGGAATTTAGAATTAAACAGCGGCTTCAACTTCACTTATAAGTATTGAGCAATTTTGGTGAGGCTGAGTGTCGAACTCGTTGGCAAAGTCGCATTGGCTGCGGTGTCTCGATCAGCGCGGTTGCCTAAACGCGCTATTTGTATGCAGCTTATTTTTGTTGGCCTGCCCACGGAGGATCTACTTCTGCCTACTATTGTGGAGAAACTTGTTTAAATGGATCAAAAGATGGGTGTGATTGACTCACGTTTTGATGGAACACGTTACGGACTCGGTGTCACGTTTAAGGGTGTGTGGTTGGCTGTGTTGCCTGCAGAACATCGCCAAATGGATGATTGGGAGAATAGTCGCCAAGATCGTATAAACTCACCGGTCGCATCTAGACTGTGACAGCGTAGCCATGGTCTGATGGTTGCAGTGGCTAATCTGCAGCCTTTGAATACTATCGTAAAGACTTAGTGTCATGTTGCGGATTTCGGATCCATTTGCAAATCCCACTAGGCAGACGATGCATTGCTATAGCATCAAAAGTCATGAAGTTGTCAAGAGACTCTGGAGTTGACCATGGAGAGTTGTGACTGTCTTGGATCTCACTGGACACTGATATAAATCAGTTCTTGTTTCTGCATTTCTATAGTTGACTGACACGCTACACCGCGCTGCTGAGATAGATTCATATCTGTTCGTCGTGATCATATCGTACAATGCTATTTTGTCGTACCAAGCTTGTATTTTTGCCAGTCCACATCAGGGGATATCGTTATCCTCGCCATGGAACAAACGCAGGATCGATCCAGCGACAACCTCGCCGTCGTGTTCCATATCAGCCGTCTCCTTTCCAGCATCGGCGTGGTTCAAGTCTTTGAGACTGCCGCTCTCGACACGCAGATTGATCTGTCGCTTGACCATGTCTTCATCGAAGCCGAGGTGACCTTGAGAAGTAAATAGGCGGTCCTTGATGTAGATGCCTTGCACAGCTGTGTGTTCCGAGCTTCCCCAAATGTGAACTTTTTGGTCGTCCTTGAGCAAGTCCGTAGTCTTGGACGACGGCGGTTCTACGACGTGATCCTGATGCATCTGGTGTAGTCGTAATGTCTCATTTTTCGTCCTGAAAAGCTGCTTGCCAACATCGGTGAGTTTGATTTTAGTGTGTGAAAGCTCCCAGTCACCACCAGGAACAGTGTCGACCTTCGCTCCAAGCGAGCGGGCAATCACTTGGTGGCCAAAGCATACACCGGATAAGCGTATATCAGGGCGGTGTTGCCAAACATCTGTTCCTGTTAGCGTCCAGGGGCTGAAGAGAGAGTCTAGCGTCAACTCATACCTTGCAACAGCTTTATAAGTTTGAGAATCCACTCCTCGTCGCCATGAGCATCGTACATGCTTCCTGTAATCAGAATAGCATGGACGTCTTTCAGCTCATCCACCATAGGCACTTTTCCACCCTTGGGCTCTACGACGAACTTCATGGCCGTCTCGATTCCAAGCGGAGGGTCATTATTATCGCCAGCAGTCTTAAACAGCCTATCAAAGACATCTCCAAAGGTTCCCTTCTCTTCAATGGTCTCGGGGTGCGGTTCGTCTGTCTCGAAGACCATCATCCGCACCTTGTTTGGGGCTTCGGAGCCCGAGAACTTGTCGTGCATGATTGCAGTCGATTTCGAGAACTGTCTAGTCTGGTGACGCGAGAGGCGATTGTTGTACGGTTTGTTTGAGGGGCGAAGAGTGGCAGCGTAGTTGCAGAATTGGCGATTAAGCGACGAAAATACTTGAAAGCGAGCACGAACCGCGCAATGAACGAAAAAGTACGACATGGAGTGCTAGAGATATATGCAAGACCCGCAGGGTTCCTATTATGACTTACATGGCCATCGAGGTGTTTCTAAGTTTTGTTGGTACGTCGTCATCGACTACGGAGTGCTGTGGATGCCAGTACGTAAAGGCCAAGACCGTTAGACCTTGGTACGGAGCCGTCGCTAGCCAGGAAGAGCAAAAACATGGCCCTTTGGTGTGGTATAGATGCTCGGCGGTGTCACAATCGTTCTTGGAGAGGCTGTCCACGACTTGGTAGGCGCAGTGAGGTTCCTTGCCTCGCCACGTCGACAGAGCAAGCCAACGGTCGCGGGAAGCCTTCTGCCCTCTCTCGGGTGTCTTGCCATCCCTTTTGGCACGTTGAATGCTCGTGTGCTGCAGAAAGGCTCAGTAAGCGTTTTAACAGCAAAAGGGAGATGCAGAGATGCAGAGATGAAGCGCGAAGGATAAGGTTGCGAGACCGTGACCGATAAGAAAGATACGACTTGCTCGCCCGTTGATACAGTACCAGTTGACTAAGGGGGCGGGTGTTAAGAATACTAATGTTCTCAATGCTACCTCATTGTTGCCAACGCAGAGATACGGTCTCGATATCAAGTGGCAGCACTATATATTCGAGTCCTGTTTAGTGTAGATGCAGCCATGAACATGGCAGATAAGATACATCTAGAGCTAGCATAATTAGTGTCATCCGCTAGGTATCTATTATTATATGTCTTCTAGGTTAGAGCATTGCTCGTTTCCATACTAATATTAGGACGTTTCTCTATAAGGTAAAGGACAAAATCGACTATTTGTATATAGACGTCTACACACTAAATCTATTAGCATTAGACACTATACATCGTAGCTAGATACCTAGAAGTACCTTATAATTTAGTATTACCGTCAAATATCTAGAGCTGCGTTGGTAATTGTAGATATAGTGTTTGAGATATTGGTAAGAGGGCACACCCTGACGATGATTTATGTACGGTGCATCATTTTTGTGCAAACAATGCCACAGAAGTACTTGTATGAAAACGACGATGAAGGGAACATCTTCGATGGAAACACAATCGAAAGAAGGAAGTTTGGGCTATGCCACCGTGTCTTCATTGAACTACCTAACATGTCTATCTAAAAGCAAGAAAAAAGAGCAACCTTCATCGCTACGCTATGGGCCATATTGGCTGTGGGTATCCTTATTTATCCAAAGTGGAACAAACAAACAGAAGGAAAAAGAGAAATCATAACAATCCATCATCGAACAATCGGCCCAGTGAACCTCCATCGTCTTGATGCGAACATTTTAGCATCCATTCATCAACCTTCCTCCTCATCATATCCTTCAACATCCGCCCATCCCCAACCCCAACGAGCGCCTTGGCCCTCACCGCAGACTCTCATGTCTCTTGCGGCATTGCGGTCCTTCTCCCGCCAGCATCTTGCTGTGAAATTGTCGCCCAGTGTGATGAGTTCACCTTCAGTGCTCCATGTCAAGCTTGTGACCTCGGAAGTGCCGTGAGCTCGAATCAACGCGGTACCCTGAGTGTAGATCGGCAGCGACGTATCTTGGTGCTTGCCGATGGATCCTACTCGTGAACGGAAACCGGAGGCCTCATCGCGATCACCAACAGGAGTAGAAGTGCCTGAGCTGGGCTGTGGAGGTTGCTTCTTCAGGAGAGACTCATCCGTGGGAAACAAAACGGCACAACCTTCGCGACTACCGACAGCAAGCATCTCGGGCTGGGACAAAGTAGCAGGGCGAAGAGCGGACTTGACATAGAAGGAAGTCGACTTAAACATGGGGTGGCGGAAACCGTACAAGGGCCCAATACCGGTGAGACCCTGTCGTGGTCGGAACCATTTTGAGGCTTGGGTGTTGGTAGGGGCTTCATACTCGGGAGCGGAACCCAAGATGAGATGGTTCGTCGAGTAAGCATAAACAGTGCTATCGCGACACAGTGCGTAGAAGCGGCTACCGTCACCACTCAATGACAGACTACTAATGCCGAATTGACGGTGCTTGATATGAGCCTCTGGCTCGCGGGTACTTGATACGGGGACTGAACTGAGACGTGAAGGACCACCTCGACGAGATGTGTACTTGCCACGAAGATCCCACAGCTTGATGCTGGCGTTGGCCTCTGTTGCGGTGAGAAGAAGATGAGAGCGCGAGTCAGGCAGGAAGGATAAGGCAGTGACGGAGACATCTGAACGCTCGTGCTGCAAGCCGTGGGCGTCGCGCATGCTGTTGACCCACGGAGCATATGTGACGGTGTTGCTATGAGGTCGAGGGACATTTGCCATGCCGTTACCAGTCTCGAAGCTGACAGCAAAGTCTGCGACGGGAGCATCCTGACCGCGACAACGCAAGTCCCAGATCATAACACTGCCGTCACGACTTGAGGTAGCGACGATGCTGTCGTTGCCAGGCTGAAAACGAACTTGCTTCACGGAGGATGTGTGGCTGCGCATGATGAAGCGTGTTTGCTGAGTGTGCATATCGACAATACGAGCAGTCTGATCACCCGAGCCTGTGGCGAACAAGTAGTCGTCGGAGGAGAAGGCCATGTCCATGATGGCATTACGGTGAGGCTTGAAGCTAACATGGTGTTGAGAGAAGGAGTTGTCCGAGAGAGCCGAGTCTATGAGCCTCACACCACCCTCTTCATCACCGATAGCGACGAGAGAGTTGGTATTGCATCGAGTTACACAGAAAGGCAAGGCGTCACCACGGTAGCTATGGCAATCTTCAGGTCGTGTGTAGAAGTCGGCAGTCTGGGCTTGCCAGTCAGGAACACAGTGGTCGAATATCCTGCCGCGACCAATGGTCCTCGAACCGCCAAAGCTTCGTTGCAAAATACGGCTGCTTGTCCCAGTGTTTCGCAGACGTGTGATGGGAGCAGGGATATGCTTTTCTTCCTCGTCTTCATCTTCGTCCTCTTCTTCAATGTCTGAGGCATCAAAATCGTAATCCTGGTGGTGTGAGAGATTTGAGGGGTGGTAGCTGAGGGGTCTCAAGGGTGAGGAGTCGAGTGGCTGGACAGGCGAGCTTTCGGGAGTGGGTAGGATCTTTCTCTTCTTTCGTGGCGTCTCGAATTGGGGGAGATCGTGAAAGCCATTGAACTTGACTTGATTGACGGCGTTCTTGGTAATGTCCTTGAGTCTCTTGTTGGACTTTGAGTTTGTGGATGAACGTGATGTGATGGGAGTAAAGAACCTCGTGAAGCGTCGAGGTGTGATGGATGGTTGGCCCTTGGGTTTGCTGCTCACCCGACCCGGCGACGATGCAGCTGTAGGAGAAGTGGGAAGGGCCGCACTGCTGCGTTGGGATGAAGGCAGCATATCCAAGCCAGACATGATGCAGAAATGGTGATATGGATACTCGACCAGAGATGCAACACGTACAGGTTGGCACTCACGATGTTCCGCCACGAACGTGAACAAGACGCGATGCGACGCGTCAAAACCAATTTACGGCGTCGGACCTGCACCTTCCGCCAAGCCCGACCATGATGGAATCTTCAAAAGTTCCACGCACGGGCCGCCAGGAAAGTGTTCGAGCTCCAGAATTTTTGGGCAAGGCAAATTCTGGGATTTCTATACATTTCCGTGGTCGAACAACCATGGCTCCCATTAAACGAAAGGCCCAGACTGAGGAGCGCGAAGTGAAGCGCTCCAAGGCTGACAGCTCAGCCGCCGCCCCAGCCAAGAAGAGACAACCTCCGGAGTCCAAGGAACAGGGCGACAGAAATCCCGTCAAGGCCTCGATCCTCTCGCAAGAAGAGCGTGCTTTCCCTCGTGGTGGTGCCAGTGTCTTGACCCCTCTGGAGCACAAGCAGATCAAGATCCAGGCCGAACGCGACGTTCTTTTCGAGCAATCTGGAGGAAAGAAGCAAAAGTCTGATCAATTCTCCGACGACGACGACGACGACGACGAGGATGCCGATGCTGGCGCCGACTCTGGCGCTGCCCCCAAGAAGAAGAGAAAGACAAAGGCCGACAAGAGGGCTGCCAAACAAGCCGAAGACGACAAGCCCACCATCAAGATCCACGGTCTGAGTTACAAGAACATCGCTGTTGGCACTCTAGTACTGGGCCAGGTCACCGACATCACATCCCGCGATGTCGCTCTTGCTCTACCCAACAACCTCACAGGATTCATTCCCTTGACGGCAATCTCGGAAAAGGTCAACCAGAAGATCGAGGCCCTGCTGGCTCAGGCCGACGAGGATGTGAAGGACGAGAGCGAAGACGAAGACGACGACGACCTCGACCTCAAGTCGCTTTTCCACATTGGTCAATGGCTCCGAGCCATTGTTACCTCGACCGCCGACGAGACGGCTGTCAACGGCCTGCGCAAATCGAAAAAGAGAATCGAACTCTCCGTCGACCCGAAACAAGCAAACGTTGGTCTCGACATCTCGAATCTTCCCGTTCACTCGACTCTACAAGCCTCGGTCCGCAGTGTGGAAGACCACGGTCTGGTCATGGATTTGGGTCTGGATGATGACTCCGTCAGAGGGTTCGTGTCCAAGAAAGAGCTAGGAAAGGTTTTCGACATCTCCAAGATTCACGAGGGCCAGGTCATGCTTTGCGTAGTCACTGGCAAGGCCTCAGACAACAAGGTCATCAAGCTGGCTCCTGATTTCACAAAGATGGGCGACATCAACAAGCACTGTCTACCAGACGCCCCCACGATTGATGCTTTCCTGCCCGGTACTGCTGTCGAAGTCCTGGTCACTGAGTCAAGCCGTGGAGGTATTGCCACAAAGGTCATGGGTATGCTCGATGCGACGGCGGATGTCATTCACTCGGGCGCCGGTGCTCGCGTAGACGACGTGTCCAAGAAGTACAAGATTGGCTCAAAAGTCAAGGCTCGTGTCATCTGCACTTTCCACTCCGCCGAGACCAAGAAGATCGGTATTTCCTTCCTTGACCATGTCAAGACTTTCAAGGCATTTGCTCTTGGTAGCGAGAAGAAGGCCGACAAGATCGGTCCCTCCTCAATAGTCGAGGATGCTCAGGTCGTGCATGTTGAGCCTGCAATGGGCCTTTTCCTCAAGCTCACCGGCTCTTCAAACCCTGGTTTCGCTCACATTTCTAGAATTTCTGACAAGAAGATCGACACTCTCTCAGAGACCATTGGCCAATACAAGCTCGAATCTACTCACCGCGCTAGAGTCCTTGGCTTCAACCCCATCGATGCCGTGTACAATGTTTCTCTTGAGCAGAAGATCCTGGATCAGCCTTTTTTGCGCATTGAAGATGTTGAGGTTGGTCAAGTCGTCAAGGCGACTGTCATGAAGATCATTTTGGGAGCCAAGGGCGTCACTGGCGTCCTTGTTCAGCTTGCCGATGGCATTGATGGTCTTGTCCCCGAGGCGCATATGGCTGATGTGAAATTGCAACATCCCGAGAAGAAGTTCAGGGAAGGCTTCCCTGTCACCGCACGTGTTCTTACTGTCGACCCCGAGAAGAACCAGATTCGCTTGACCCTCAAGAAGACTTTGGTCAACGCTGATGCCAAGATCTGGAAGTCGTACGAGGACATCAACGTTGGAGACGAAGCACCTGGTACCATCATCAACATCAAGCCCAACGGTGCCGTTGTTCAGTTCTACGGCAAGGTCAGGGCATGGCTCCCAGTCGCCGAGATGAGCGAGGCATACATCTCGGACCCCTCTCAACACTTCAGACAAGGTCAAACTGTCATGGTCCACGCTATCTCCGTTGATGCAGAGGCCAACGAGCTCAAGGTTTCCTGCAAGGATGCTTCTGCCTTCGGTAAGGATGAAGAGTCTGCCTGGAGCAACCTGAAGGAGGGTCAATTAATCAACGCATCCGTCACCGAGGTTACTGGTGAGAGCGTCATGCTTGATTTGGAAGGCTCAAACCTCAAGGGTACGCTCCGCCTGGCTCATCTTACTGATGGATCTGAGGCCAAGAACAAGTCCACCTTGAAGCAGATCAGAGTTGGTCAGAAGTTGAACGAGCTTGTCGTGTTGGAGAAGCTGGACAGAAGACATCTGGTTGTTTTGAGTAATAAGCCTAGCTTAGTCAAGGCCGCCAACTCTAAGTCCCTGGTCAGTGATTTCAAGAGCCTAGCGCAAGGTCAGGAGATCAGCGGTTTTGTGCGCAACATCACACCCGACGGTGTGTTCGTTGAGTTCGCTGCCGGCCTCGTCGGCTTCATGCCGAAGACCCAGATCACGCAAGAGAAGCTTGCATTGCCTGCATTCGGTCTGCGCAAGGATCAGTCCATCTCTGCTAGAGTTCTGTCTGTCAACAACGACTCCAAGCGCTTCGTTCTCACTATCCGCCCTGAAGAGAAGAAGGTGGAGAAGTCTCAAGCCGCTGTTGACACCACTGTCACCAACCCTGTGGATGGAGTCTCTGCTTCCCTCACTGACTTCACACTGGGCAAGGAGACCCAGGCACGCATTGTTTCCATCAAGGACACTCAGCTCAACGTCTTGCTTGCCGACAACATTCAAGGTCGCATCGACGTATCTGAAGTGTTCAACAGCTGGGAAGACATCAAAGACAGAAAGAAGCCCCTACAAAAGTTCAAGGCCAAGCAGGTTCTTCCCGTCAAGGTCCTTGGTATCCACGATGCTCGCAACCACCGTTTCCTGCCCATCACTCACCGCCACTCCCGTGTTCCCGTTCTCGAGCTTACTGCCAAGACCAACACTACTCTGAAGTCAGAGTCCGACATTCTGACTCTCGATCAGGTCAAGGTTGATTCTACCTGGATTGCTTACGTCAACAACATTGGTGACAAGTGCTTGTGGGCTAACTTGTCTCCCAACGTCCGTGGTCGCATTGACCTGCTTGATGTTTCTGACGACGTTTCCCTGCTTCAGGATATTCCCAAGAACTTCCCTGTTGGCTCTGCTATCCGTGTCAAGGTCAAGAGCGTTGATGCTGCTGCCAACCGTCTGGATCTTGTTGCTGCTTCTGCTGCCTCATCGGCTCCTGTCACCCTCAAGACTCTTACTGATGGCCAAATCCTCGCCGGAAAGGTCACCAAGGTCAGCGAGCGCAACGTCATCGTCCAGCTCAGCGACTCAGTTTCTGGTATTGTTACCTTGACCGAGTTGTCTGATGACTTCACAGAGGCCAACCCTACCACACACAGCAGAGGCGACATTGTTCGTGTCTGCGTTTCCGCCGTCGATCTTCCCAACAAGCGTGTCTACCTCAGCATGCGTCCCTCCAAGGTCCTCAGTTCGGCACTGCCCGTTGAGGACCGTCAAATCACCTCTATCCCTCAATTGGTTGTCAACGATGTCGTCCGCGGTTTCGTCAAGGCTGTCACCGAGAAGGGTGTCATTGTCAACCTCGGACCCCGCGTCGATGCTTTCGTCCGTATCTCTGACCTGTCAGATCAATTCGTAAAGGACTGGAAGTCAGCAGTCGAGATCGATCAGCTCGTCAAGGGTAAGATTTTGCAGGTCGATGCAAACCTTAACCACGTCCAGATGAGTTTGAAGCAGTCTCACGTCGACAAGGACTACGTTCCTGCCAACTCTTTCGCCGACCTCAAGGTTGGCCAGTTTGTCACTGGTAAGGTGAGAAAGGTTGAGGACTTTGGTGTCTTTATCGACGTCGACAACACCATTCCTCGTGTCAGTGGTCTGTGTCACAAGAGTCAGATTGCCGATTCTGCTGTGGAAGATGTCAAGAAGCTTTACGATGCTGGTGATCTTGTCAAGGCCAAGGTCTTGCACATCGATACCGAGAAGCGACGCATCAGTTTCGGTTTGAAGGCCTCGTACTTCAAGGATCTCGATGGTGATGAGGAGATGGAAGATGACGAAGATGAAGAGTCTGATGGCGAGGGTATTGCTCTTGATGACGATGCCTCGGAATCTGATGATGGTGTCGACATTGATATGTCCAACGTACAAGATATGGAGAGTGACGAGGAAGCTGCGTCCGACGAGGAGATGAGCGAGGACGACGCACCTGTCACCCGCAAGTCCATCCTCGGCGGTCTTACCACTTCCGGCTTCGACTGGAGTGGTGCTTCTGCTCTTGACAATGACGGTGCCATCTCAGACGCCGAAGAAGCATCGGCACCGCTTAAGAAGCGTAAGCGCAAGGCAGCTATTCAGGTCGACCAGACTGGCGACCTCGACGCCAACGGCCCCCAGTCTGTCGCTGACTTTGAACGTATGCTGTTGACATCTCCATCTGACTCTTCGCTCTGGATTCAATACATGGCCTTCCAGCTCGGTCTTTCGGAAGTCCAAAAGGCCCGCGACATCGGTCAGCGCGCTCTCCGCACAATTCACCTTCGCGAGCAAGATGAGAAGCAAAACGTCTGGGTAGCCCTCTTGAACTTGGAGGTTGCCTACGGCGATGCCGACTCAGTAGACGCCACCTTCAAGGAAGCCTGCAAGGTCCAGGACAGCTTCACCATGCACGAAAAGCTCGCCGCCATCTACACAGCCTCTGGCGACTTCCGCGCCGCCGAGAAGATCTTCGACGCAATGGCATCCACAAAGTCTTTCCGTCCTAACCCCAACCTCTGGCTCAACTACGCAACCTTCCTCTTCGAGAAACGCGATGCTGCCTCTCAAGCCCGCACTCTTTTGCCCCGCGCACTGCAGTCAGTCGCTTCTCACGACCACCGCAACCTCACCGCCAAATTCGCAGCCCTCGAGTTCCGCACGTCCACCGGCGAGCCCGAACGCGCACGCACAATCTTCGAGTCCATGCTCACACAATGGACGAAATGGACACAGGGCTGGGACATGTGGTGCGATCTCGAACGCAGCCTCGCCAAGCAAACCGGCAAGTCTGAAGACGTGGATCGCGTCCGCGGCCTGTTCGAGCGTATGGCCAACGGCAAGATGAAGAAGCGTCGCGCCAGATTCGTCTTCAAGCGCTGGTTGGAGTTTGAAGAGGAGCAGGGCGTTGCCAAACATGTTGAAGCCGTCAAAGCCAGAGCCAAGGCCTTTGTCGAGAAGATGCAGAATGGAGATGACGAAGAGATGGAGGAGTAGAGATGCATGATCAATTTCTCGTTGTAGAAAGACGCATGGAAGTGATATAAAATTATGGCGTTTTTGGGACGGTGTTGTTCATACCTTTTTCATATCAATATTATTTCCTTTTTTTGTCACTGCACAATCTGAGCCTGGGTCGCTATCGAACAGTGGTCCAAAATCCAGTTGCCATGGATGGCTCGAACGACTCCCGAAGACCGCTAGCAGCTGCTAAGAAAGCCAGCATGGGGATGATATGCATTTCACAAATTTGTGCGACTGGGTGTGTGTATTTATGCCAATCAATGCAAATCACCGTATGTACCCTCCAGATACCTCTTCGGGTATATCTATCCACGCCCCGCCTTCTCCACCTCTACACGGTCTTCTGCAGACTACAAGCAGCAATGCAGTAAGCATGCGCATTGCGTGCTAGGGCACTGCTACATTAGCTAGGTAATCGCATCCCAGAAAAAAACACAAATAAAAAGCAGCAGCTCCTGCTCTTCGTTCCTTTCGTTCCTTTCTCACAACCCTTGCGAACAAGAAAGATATAACTCCATCATCGCAAGCAACACAATACAACACACTCAGATAAACCATGTCTTTCAATCTACACCCCCTCATCAACAACGGCATCTCCAAAGGCGATCCGTCCTTTTCGGGCGGCTCCCTCCACTGCCACTGCAAAGCCTCCCCCGTCACCATCTCACTCACCTCAAACATCGCCCACAACCACGCCTGCGGCTGCTCCAAATGCTGGAAACCCTCTGGCGCAATCTTCTCCATCGTCGGCGTCGTGCCCCGCGGCTCCCTCAGCGTCACCTCCGGCAACGAAAAACTCCACGTCGTGGACTCGACCGCGGTGATCCAACGTCACGCCTGCAAGGAGTGCAAAGTACATTTGTTTGGAAGGATTGAGCAGGAACATGCGTTTTATGGTTTGGACTTTGTGCATGTCGAGTTGAGCGAGGAAAAGGGTTGGCAAGAGGTGCAGTTTGCGGCGTTTGTGAGCAGTACTATTGAGCAAGGATTGGTTGCTGCCGAGGAGGCGGACCAAGTCAGGGGTCAGATCAAGGAGCTTGGGTTGGAGACTTATGATGCGTTGAGTCCTGGGTTGATGGATGCCATTGCGGTGTTTACGGCAAAGAAGAATGGGGTGTTGAGGGAGTCTAAGCTGTAAGAGTGGGTAGTGTTGGGACATGGGATTTGACTGTTGGATCGGAAATGTATCGCTGGCTTTGTTGTTTTTTGGAAAGTTGAATAGTTTTGGACAATGTAGTTGAGACGCAGGGGTGATATGCTTTGTATATCCCTCCTTAACCAAGCATTATATCTGACTCTCCATGGCCAGCCAACTCGGGAAACAGCTGTTCGGGAAAAAGATCGCTCATGTCCGATATAAGCATATCTCCTCCTAGCGCATTCCACCAATGCGTCGGTATCACCTCTTGCATCGGCTCACAACTTGCGTGGCTTGTGGAGATATACTTGTCCAGTTGCTGCGAAAAGATGTTGGACAGAGTGGTATACAGAGAAGCCGCAGAAGTGCTTGGTAGTCCTCGTGCGATCGTCTCCATGTGTCTGGTGACGGCGCGTACCTTTGCGGCTGCAGTCTCCATGACGTCGGGTGGTAGGCATCCGCGAGTGGTGGCCTAGAGTCATGGTTAGAGAGCTTTGCTACGCCGTTCAAATCTACAAAAATAGCGACTTACAAACAGTATTTCGCTGGACGCATGGCAGATCATGATGAGTTGATTGTTGTGAGTACCATACATGTGCTTGAGTAGTACGGGGTCAGAGAGTATGAGGTTCAAAGATCTGCATGCGACATCGACAGTCTGGCGAGAGATCTTGCAGGGGTTCTTCAACGACTCGATGGCATTGGTAGCGACAAAGTCTCTCAGAGCGTTGGCGTTGAGCACTAGAATGCTGTGGTCCATGTAGTAGGCGAGTATAGGCAAGTACGCTTCTGATGGCGAGTCGTCTTGCGAGCCATTAGAAGAGCATCGCTCCTCACGAAGAGCTTGGAGAGCGTTGAAACCTCGCTCCTGCCAATCTTCTATCAGTTCTCTGGTCTTTTTCATGTGTTCCCTCTCTTCGAGGAATTGCATCTGGATAGCTCCAAGTCAGTTCGTGATCTGTAATCTGGCTCACCTTCTTTTCGACTCAACTCACAAGAAGAATACGCATTTCGACGACACCACTGATGATGCGATCGAAGGGACATGCCATTGGTTTCTTCCACCATTCAGAGATTGATTCTGATATCTCTGATCGACCAACGTTCATCACGCGTCCGGTCACGATGCTGAAGCTCTTTTCTGCGAAGAACGCGGCAAACCACGTCCTCTCAATGTTACGACAGAACCGTTCCTTAAAGTTCGAGCTTGCCGTGGAAGAAGTGTACGTCGCGACTAGCTCTGTTACGGCCTTGGCTTTGTTGAGGCCTAATTCTCTTGCTATCAGAATGGCCTGTATTGCACAAAGTCAGAACATGATGGTGGATTGACAACATAGTCTCTTACGTGGCTTATATGCAACCAGTAGGGATCATCCTTTTGTGTCTCATGCACGGGTGACCAGTATTCCATGGTGAAGATGGCCTGGATAGTCTCCACAGACTTGACCGACGTTGCGATCGACCATCTGATATTGCTTTCTGCCAGAGCTAGCAGAGTAGGATATACCAATCGATCTCTTTGCGTATCAGAGATTGCACAACCCAGTGCACAGACGACCGAGAAAAGGGTAAAAGATAATGGTCGTACATTCTCCGATGTGTGAAGTATAGGGTCCAGAAGACAAACGAGCGGATTGCGCATATTGAAAAATCTAGCGCATCGATAAGTCATATACTCCTAACAAGAGCGGTCACAAGAACAGACTTACAGGTCAAAATACCTCTCAGCATCGGTGTCGTCGATGATGCGAGAACTGATCGGATCGCAAGTCAAGGAGCTAAGCCTTAGAGGAGCATTGGCTGGCTGTGAAGCTAGGACCTGCCAGTCTTTCTGGGACAATGAGCTAGGCTCTGACGGATATAGATGATCAGTATTTTGACTTCGGGTAAGAGGCAACCAACATACTAAAGTACTTGATTAATCGTTCAGTAGACTGTCGAGAGAGCCATGTATTGTTTGTGTTGTTCAGCACGGTATCATCGTGATGGGCCAACTCCGGAGTGGGATCTAGGATATGGAGAGCTGCAAGTCTTTCTGTTTCCACGGCGTCGGCGAGGATGTGTAAGGGCGACACGAGTGAGCTTCCAGAGTCACCATCTGAGCGATTATACTCTGCCGGCTGGTTTTCTGAGTTGGTGACGGTATATGCCACTGATGCAGCTCCGAATTCAGGCGTGTCTTCTATTGAACACTGTTCGCTACGTGTTTCTGAAGTAGAACCAGGAGGTTGCAGGTTTCGAGAAGCAGCTAGGATAGCAGCGATGACTTGCTCACCAACAGGACTCTCATTGATACGCTGCAAGAGTTTTTCAACTGTGTCCGGTTTGCTGTTCTGTGTGAGAGAAAGCCACTCGAATTCGCAGACCTGACTTACTTGACACTCCCTTGTTTTCGGCCTCGGTTTGAGACTTGAGGATACTCACATCGCCTTTGCTGTGAGGTGCACCGTGTGCTACATCGTCGTTAGAAGTTTTGATGATACTCGATGGATTATTTGTACCATGGACTTTGTCGATCGCATTTTTGTCTCGATGAACGGCAGTTGAAGCATGCTGTACGGTGGAGCTGAGGCCGATCCACGAGTCCTACAGCATGGCTACTCCGTTGCTGAGGGAGAGACGGATTTCCATTCATCTCTACAACAAGCCTTCGTCCATACTTTGCTGATCACGTCTAATGAGCAAATAGTCACGTTTGCTTGTGATTAGCAAGCAGAGAAATGTGCCCGGCGCTAGTAAAAGAGAAGGTACGATCCAGAGTTTACCTCGTGTTAGGGCTCCAGGCTGAGAACAGATCGTGGATACGAAGGTTGAGAATATGTGGGATAGGTATGTGTTGGAAACGATGTTGATTGAGAACACTTGCAAATGTAAAGCACGCTCAGAGAACGAAAACATAGACGCATTATGAATCATGCAGCACTTGCGTGGAGACTTCAAAGGATCACTCCTGAATTACTTTTGTGGTCGTATGCCACTGGACGAAATCGAAAATATATATGCTCCTAACTCTCCATTACCTCCTTCCAAATTGCTGATGATCATTAAAAGAATAAAACTCGTGACTCCGTGCGTAATGCTTTTCTATAAGAATGAAAGATGACGCTTTGTGTGTTGTTTCCACGGATGGAAGATGGTTTTAGTTGCCGTTGGAGCTTCCGTATACGGACTGTTGGCGAGGCGCTTGGTAGTACAGACTGCTGTCGTACTCGGTGTCCACGTACATCATGTTTGCTCTCTTCTCCTCTTCGTTGAGGAGTTGAGCCTTGAGATCCCAGTTGTTGACTCTAGCGCCAACAGAGAACTCAAGATCTTCCTTGGTGATGGAGTCCCAGAACTGTAGCAGGATCGTTAGCACTAGACCGCAAAAGGGGATAGCAAGTAGTTCTCACCTTGTAAATCATCATGACTGCAAGGAGGTTGCAGACGGTGGCAAAGATGAGGCCATCCATGTAGTGGGCGATGCCCTCGCAGACAGACTTGCCGAATGCGTAAATGAGGACCTGGCCGACAACGAGAAAGAAGATGCCAAAGGCAATGTGACCCAGTGGCCATCTGTCCTGGAGTGTTCCTACGACGAGCAGGATTTGCATGACAATATAGACGGCGAGGAATATGGCGCTGAATATGTAAAGGACGACGAAGAGGCCGACAGTGTTGTCAGGACCCAGACCGGCCCAGCCTTGGAAGGTCAAGATGCTGATGATAAAGGTAATGGCGAACATGGTGGCAGAGCAGATTCTGAGCAGCCAGACACTGAGGAATGTACCGTCTTCGTATAGTTGGAAGCCGACGAATCCAGCAATCATAAGAGAGACGCAGGTGGCAGAGGAGAGACCGCATTGTACAGCGACGAACCAGGGATATGCGTCAGAGCCGGGAGGAACGACGCCGCAGTCGACGAGGAGCGAGACGATGGTGAGCGAGAAGTAGCCCCAGAAGAAACTGATGATCTCCTTGCGACCTTGGACATGTTAGCTGCGAGTGGTCTGAGGATGGCGAGAGCGACATACCGACGGCAGTAAACTTGCTGCGAACGTGGACAATCATAATGACCGTCATGAGCAGGGCGCAAATGTGGGCGATGCCAGCAGCGCCCTGGAAGATGACCGTGTTGGCCACCTCAATGGTGCGCGAGTAGCAGGCGGGTTGTATGCCCTTGGTCCCCTTGACACCATTGCTACCGACCATTGTGCATAGCGGCAGCGCGGCCTGCTTGCATATCGAGTTGAAGTCGCCGAAACCCATGCTCGTTTTGTTCTTTTATTTGCCGCGCGTCGTGTTTACTGTGGGATGCGGTCTCGATCCTAGATGAGGTGGATGTTTCTGCGTGCGATGTGTGACAATCGTAGATGTGCGAGCGAGCGAGCGAGCGAGTGGCGGTATGCAGCGAGTGAAAGGCGACAGGAACAGGACAGGCAACAAGTTGAATCTCCGACGGTGCCTTTCTCGAGGGGTAACAAAGTGTTTCTCCAGCCAATCTATTTTCAGGCACATGATGCCAACACTTTACGGAAGACCCTGGAGCCGCGAGCCGCACGAGCAACCAGTCTTGGCACGCCGACCCCTCCCCGTCTCCTCTGTATCATGAACTTGTAGCAGCACCATCTCATCTCATGGCTATCAGCATCTCCTTGCTACAACAATCTTTACTCTATTGTTAAACGGGCTTAATAGAAGCCATGACCACGTAAGGACTTAGGTAGCTAAGACCCGAAACACGGGGTCTCCGCGATCCCTCTATGGCTTGTGGGGGGGAGGTTGGTGCGAGAGGATTTTGATCGTGGGCATGAGGCC
>JALPCE010000246.1:0-36179 GCA_026538705.1 Aureobasidium sp. GC_Fusr_1 | reverse complement strand
GTTTATCTTTCGTTTCTTCAACGGTTCCTGCGGGCCCTACCACTCCAGAATGGAGATGGCGAAATCGACAGCTGAGGACCTTGAACTTCTGTATCAGAGATTCGAGGCTAAGAGTGTAAGGTTGTGTGTGGAATTGCAGTGCAAGCATACTTCGCTGTCGTTGGACCTTTTGCTGGATCCTGTTGTGCGGATCGTTGGCAAGAGGAGGATGCCAGAGGTGGAGGTTTGTATGACTGAAGGGGAGGGGTGTGGTATGTGTAGATCTTACAGATCTGAGCCTGATCCCATGATTCGTGTCGAGGAGTATGTGAGGCGTGCGGAAAGCTGGAGGGATGGGGGAGCTGTGAGGTATGGTGTGCAGCTTCGATGTACTTGCAAGGGCAGGAACTTGGAGTAAAGGCCTTCCATGTGTTCGTATGCCCAAGATTGACGGTGCTCTTCCATAGCATACATATCGCTCAGCTTGGCCACAAGGCCATGAGTGTGAACTATGCAGACACAGCACGAGAAGAGAAAGCAGATGCAAAAAGAAATGCTATCTATGGGAGTCGAACCCATGACCTCTGCCTTTCCTTGATCACCAGAGTTGCCTCTAGATGGGAGGGCAGCGTCTTAAACCACTAGACTAAGACAGCAACTTGATGGTATTGGCTTGAACTCTGATCTTCTTGTAGTCTGAACCAGCATGTGCGGTGATTGTGGTGTTGGTGATGAACAAACGCGTTGGCAGTACCTGCGGCGGCTAGGTGCATCCATGTTACGGAAGGAGCGCCTCGGTCACTCCCCTGACCCAGGCAGTCGGTCCCTGGTCTTGGCTGGAAATGACTAGTCCATGTCGTCGACAGGTCGTCTTCCCACTTCACCAACTCCCATCTTCCCTCATTGTCTTCTGTGCTCCAGATAGCGACCACTCGTTGGACAGGCTCGCGGAGTATTCAAGTCTCAAATATTCCAATCTCCTTCCCAGGTGCTGAAAGACAGCTCTGCACTGGTATTGTCCAAACTGCCAGCCCAAAGATTTTCATTGATCAAGGTAGGCGCGCATCCAGCCATCCACGCAGTCGCGTCCATTGTCGGCTCGAAGTTGAACGCTTGTTCGTAATTGACGAATTCGTCATCCAAACTACGAAGATGCGAGCCACATAGACTCATGATGACATCTCGACATTTCGAAGCGCTTTGGTTCAGTCCGATCATCGATTCGACCACCTCCAGAGTTGCGGTGACTTGATCTCGCCATTCGGGCGCCAACCTTGATTGCGATTTACAACGCAAGCAGTGAATTGGGATAAGTGCTGCTTGGAAGAGGAAGTACCTGTCGTGCGATTAGTTGATCTTTCGATGCATCATAATTGACGACACTTACAGAACATAGAACGCTGTCAATCTGGTCTGCGGTCTCGACTTCCAGAAATTCTGTATTGACGCTATACTCTCTCGAGCAGCCCGCAAGCATCTATTGGTAGCTTCCTGCTCATGCCAAGTCAAAGTCTCTTCAAGCCCATCTTGCAACGCCCATTTTACCAGCAACGGCCGAAATATGACGATTCGAAGATTTCGATATCTCCAACAGTTGATGCCGTGTGGCAATGCAAATCGATCCTCCAAGTGCGCGCTGCTGTCGTTGAAGTAATGCGGCACCTGCCTTAACCAGGTCTCCACGATAGTTGAGTCGAGTGTCAAGAGTTCTTCCGGTAGCGGAGGTGGGTTGCTGATCAGCCGATTGTATATTGGCATCGTCTGCAGATGGTACGACGACTGGACTCTGAGGTATGTGTTGACAGTCGCTTGATCGACTTCGGCTGGTGTCACTGGTGAATTGACCATCAAATCCTCCTCCCGGATGTTGGATGGCAAAGCTGCATCGACACCGACTTGAGGCCAGATCAACGGACGACTATAGGTGATCGTTGCACCTACGTCCAAGACACAAAGAGACCACCATATTCTTCTTCGTAACTCTTGTTTGAACGGACTCATATGTTGAAATCCAAACTCCTTGTGCAAGCCAAGTCCGATGGCCATCCTGATGGCTACTCCACCATAGTTGTAGCCGGTGTTCGGCTTATTGATCTTCTGGAGGAACATGGCCGACATGCCAAATGCTTGCACCAGGGTCAGATTGCCTGTCTCCAACGCATTGACTGCAAGATAGCGCTTCGCCGTCCGGAAGATCGACAGGCTCGTCTCATCTGATGAGCTCGGGTTTGTGACAAAGGCACCCAAAGCTGCAACGATATTCACCAGAACAAGCCAGATGCTTTGTCCAGGTCGAGCGATTCTACTACCATACTGAGCTCTGAACGTCGGCTCATGCAGTATGGGGAACACAGGATGGTAGCGAACGAAGAAAGCATCCACGAACATGTCTACCATCGCTCGTGTCACCAAAGTCTGAGTTTGCACTGCAGAGGCTATCGATGAGCCTTCTGTCTGCCGACGAAGAAGGTGCTGCAGATCACGTCTTCGATCGTTCCAGGCACCAGAGTCCCATGAAGGATTATTTCCAGATTCCATCCACAAGGATCGTAGGTGAGAGGCACCAGACGCCATTCCAAGATAACCATAATTCCCACCATCGACTGTGAGCGTGGCCATGCCATCCATAACTTTTCTGACACCTTCTTCATCATCCTCCGCCATGGCAACTCCACCGGAAAGTCCAGTCTGCTCTCTCTCGTCCCACTCGAACTCCTCATCGCCATCCGGATACAAGGCCGCTGTGGGGTCTGGCTCGACATCGGTAGTGGGAAAGCTCCATGTTGATCCAGGATCCTCGAGAGCAGCACTTCCTTGACTTGGTATCTGAGGCTGTGAAGTTACTGATTGCTGCTGATGCAATGAAGCGGGTGAGTTAATGCTCCCTCCAGCCGGACTGGCCGTCCGTGGCGTTTGTGTCCGTGAAGGATTTCTTACGGAGGGCAATATGGGCACATCGCCTGAGCGCTCTTGATCAAGCAAGTACGAGACTTCTTGGTCAGAAAACAGCCTCTTCAAAATCGCTTCGGCACGCGACAGTCGATGCTCGACCTCCGTGAGATGCCTGAAGCCGGAAGTCAGCCGCGAAGCCTGCAAGGGAACCTCATCGACACATGCCTTCTTGTTAGTGGTGTCTTCCCAAGCCTATCATAAAGACAATGACGTTTATAACGCTTGCAGGTCGAGCACTCGGGTATCTTATGGTCGCAGTTTGCCTTGCGGCGACGGCATTCCTTACACGCCAAGCTGTCCTCCGCAGCAGCCTGTGACCGTCGCGTCGCACCAGATACGACGGGCGTGCTCATGATAAGGGTATACAAACGACACGTGAGCAGTCGATAGCACCATAGTCTATCATTCTATCCATCTGCAGTCATAGGCGAAAATTGTCCTCGACACCCCAAGACCTATTTCGCCGAAAAGGAACGTTTGGCTGAAAGCCCGTTTAAACCTTGGGCGACTCTCACCCTTCGATATCGCGCTTTACCGGTTTTGGTAATTGATCCTTTCCAAGTCACCCTAATTGATCCTTGTCTCTTGGATTTTATATCTTCTTGTTCTTCCTTGACCGCACAGCGAAATTCAAGAAATCACTTCGCACTATGGTTGCTCCCTCCACGATAGTTATCCATAGCAAGGACACTAGCAGTCGACTTTGTTGCTGTTCAGCGGGTCATGCTCGACCAAAGACAGGGTTGCACCTTCAGCACTATCTCGATGACAAAAGAGCCATGACTTGTCCAATGCAATATCATAAGCTTTCGTTTCATCTTCATGGTGGTAGTAAAGAGACATAACTGACCTTGAAGTATATCTTTGGTAGTTTCAGGACTCGTGGACGGTACAAGCTCCAAATCCAGGATTTTTTGATATGCTCGTTGGGAAAGTCGACCTCAAACCATCGACCTCGATCACCAAAACTCGCAAACTTGCATCAACACTGCAACCCGAGAGAGCGAGAAAGAGCTCTTGTCAACCCCTCAGACATGCGTCCCGCACGCGTCTTGAATGCGTCACTTCACCGATGTCAAGGACTGGACAAACCGTCGGACTATGCTCTCTACTAGAATGATTTCAACATCTCAACACAAGACCACTAAAACAAGCCTTGCCGTGCGGCTACCAAGAAACTTGCCCTTCTTGTTCGTCACTTGGGCACAAAAACACCTTGGAAGCACAACATCAAGCACCTCGAAAAATCTCCGGTACAGCACCACGCTTACATTCCACAACATATCTCCGAACCCATCGCTCTTGTCGTAACACCCACGATCTTCCTGTAACCAAACTCTTGGGATACCAGGAGAATACCTGGATTCTCCCGTCGTCAGAGTACAACTCCCTTTCACAAGGTCTCGCAAAGAGGTCAAAAGGAAGTATAATCCGCCGCGTCATTGATGGCTTTGTGGCTATGCGAGGTACAGAGAGTCACAGCATACATTTCTATCTGCTGCAGGTAACCAAGGGGGAGGCCACGTAAGTATATCTGTCTTCCACGGAAGATGCCATGGTTTGGGCCTTGATGGTTAAGGCTATTTCAAGGTGCTCGAGTGTGGCTACATTGGGTTCACAGATCTTCTTTGTGCTGTGGATGCAAAACAATGGCGACACAGGCTTTTTGCTGGCAAAAGACGCGTTGGCTATGCGACACTGTATACGCGTCCTGTTGATCTGTTGCGGCAAGAGCACAACCAGATGTAGTGATCCTGAGCTGGATATTCCCGTGAAATGAGCAACGAAGCATCCTTTGGAGCCCAAAGTATCACAATTCGCACATCTAGATGTGACGTCTGGTCAACGGGTCGAGGACTCGGGCATTGCGGACAGATACTGATTCAGACCACAGAAACAGAGGAACAGAGCGAAGGCGCCCAAAGAGGGAGTAGTTCGACAATGTTACATTCGAAGTAGATAATCCGTGCCTGTTCTGTAATCAAGAAAGAACGAGCATCACAAATATACTCTCTTATATATGTATAAGAATGCAACAAAAATAAGCTCTTTGTTTCACCTACACTCTCGTCGTCGAGACGTTTTCCTCACACTCGAAAGATAAAAAAAGACATATTCCTAAACTTGTGAACAATGAAGAAGACGAAAAGATATTTTCCCCCCACCCCCGCTATGCTCCCTTTGATTTCTACTCATCGCTGCAACATCTCGTTGATATCAAGTCTCCTTCTTTTTCTGGGGCTGCCTGAACTTTCTCCAGTCTCAACGTCATCTTCGCTGCTTGCTCGCTCGACGGCATGTCTTTGCTGAATGGGCGAGCTCTGGAGTACTGATACTGTGGCCCCACTGTCTGCTCTTAGTCTGGTTTGGATGTGTCTGCCTAGCGAGTCCATAGTATCGGATCTTGGACGGCTGCGATGTGCATGCATGGGAGGCTGCAGGAATGGAGGTTGCGTCATGTGACTGCTGGAGCTTGACCCTGCTGTACCGGGACGCTGATCCGGATGTGTTGGAGGTGGTGGCAGCATTTGTTGTGATGATGGTTGTTGCGGTTGATGGTAAGATGGTTGGTAATGTGTGCTGTGCGTGTATGAGTGTTCACCGAACGAGTAGCGTGGGTTGAGTGTGTAGTTTTGTGAACCCGGGTCGGTAAACGTGTAGTATGTGGAAGGAGGTTCAGAGATGCCCGGTTGTTGTTCCATCATGCGAGGACTGCCTTGAAACGGCGCCGGTGGAGGTGCTGCAACTCGTGTGGGAAACATGAATGGTGGTGGCTGAGGAGCTGTGATCTGCTCGGCGACCTGGGGTGGTAATGGAGGCAGGAAGAGGGTGACAAAGTAGACAGACGTCTTGGCCAAACGCATGCGGACCGGCAATGTCTGATCAACACCGCCTCCAAGTCGGAATGTCCAGGCGAACTGATGGTCTGCAAAACCTCTTGTAACTTCCTCCACATCATGATCCGTCGTTCCAATGCTTGACACTGGGTCCAATCTTGGTTGCAGTATGGGCGGTAGGTATGCCGGCTCCCGTATCTCTCTTTCTTCCCTCAACCTGTTGCGAGCATTCTGAAAGCTGTCTCCATCCAATGGCTTTGCAATGTCCGACAAGCGTATTCCCTTGATCTCTTGTAGCCACGAGAAGAGACGCTGGAAGCTCGTGTTGGCCTTCAAGACCACAAAGTCGGTATCGAGAAAGGCGATCGGTATCTCAGGGGAAGGAGCTAAGCGTGGGTGTCTGATTGGCGGTAGGAGTCCTGTCGACGGAGCTGCTCCGAATGAGTATGCGCGTTCACGCGTTGGGACATCTTGGCCGGTTGAAGGCTGATGGCTCTGCTCTGCAGCAAAAGCAGCTAGCGTGCGTAGAGAAGCTGTTTTCCGATGGCCTGGCCGAGCCATTGGTCTAGCAGACGAGGGTCCTGCAATTGGGCTCGCCACTGACTCCACCTCCGAACCACCTTGCTGTAGCTGGAACTGGCCCTCGTCGCGTAAACGTGGTCGACCGCGCTTCTTGTGAGGCACATCACGACACGTCTCCTGATTGTTGTCAGCTGAGGATTGATATCTGTCCAAGATAGACTCACGGCCTTGCCTGTAGCCACGCATCTGCCACAAGGTCTTTCGACATCACAGCTGAGATGTGCTCTCTTGCAGTTGTTACATGCATTGGCAACATGAGCTTTGGCTCTTCTCCCACCCCGACCTATGTTAGATGATGACGACTGTCCAACACTGGGTCCAGCAGTAGGAAGCGTGTCCGGCACATTGCTTGCACTCGATCCAGACTTGGTCTGACGAAGTGGTGCAAAACTTTCTGTCGAAGACGATGAGTATGTGCGGGGTACCCCTGATGACGCTGCTGATGATGTTGGAGCAAAGGATTGAGGTAAGCTTTGTAATGTAGATGCAGATGCACCTGCCGAGACGGGAGGTATGGTAAAGTCTGTGCTTGTGGCCGATGGATCTGTAGAGGTAACGGTGCCAGAGAGTGTAAGCTCAGAGAATGTTGTAGCTGGCGGAGGCTGTATATCAGATACCTTCCTCTGTGGGGAAGGCGGGCTGGACATAGGCGGTGAAGGGTACGACGGAATGAGTTGCCACGGCGGAGACCCGCCTTGTGCGAAAGCAAGGTCTGAACGATCGATTTGAGGTCGAAACTCGTATGGTAAGTAGAAGTAATTGGGCTGTGATGACCCGGTCATACTTTCCCGAAAACAAGTCGATTGAGAATCGGGTTGCCGAGTGGGGGAGGAGCGAACGACAGAAGCTCACAAGGAACTGAATTGCTTTCAGAATCTGAAGACGAGCTTCTACAAATTTCCTGTGCAGCTGCGATTTGCAGGATAGTCCTTTGCCAAAAGATTCAATCGTTCTCCATGTGTATCTGTGTGGATTGCTCAAATTCTGGCTACGGACAATTATACAGAATTGCGGAGGCCGGAGTAGAGACGTTTCAAAGTCGGAGTTGGTGAATAGTAAGATCGAGAGGATGGACCCGAAGAAATGACGAAGAGTTGGAAGCGAGTGTAGTGGATCAAACAGTTTGTCGTTGTTATTGGCATGAATCAACAAAACATAGAAGCAGAAAACAGAATCACCGATGAAGCTGGAGATCCAGCCTAGATGAGATGAGAGGGTAGAAGCATGCACGGAGAGAGAACACACTAAGCCCCATGAATTGGGTTAGGATTGCACAGACTCGTACATAAGACTGGGAGCAGCAACAAACGTCGGACAGCCCAGACAGTCATGGCGTAATGTGCGTGAACTAAGGTTAGATCATGGGGGAAGCCGCACACGAGATGGCATAACAACGATTGCAGACATGTCATATGGACCGCACATCTCTCTCCCTCTGGTGCTGACAGGGCGGGTTTTCATCATTGCGCCGCCCAAAACACGATGCATCGGGGCCACCATGCCCACGAAAGAGGACCCATGAGTTGGTCCTGTGCATGTCGGTTCCACTATCTCTTGGCATTTCGACAACGTCGCTACAACAAGACGCAGATGGATGGTGCAGGGCAGTAGATCATTGAACGCCTTCAAATGCATCGGCGACAATAACCCCCGACATGCGCCATATGCAAAACGGTTTGCGGGATGGCGCATGCTTCAACCGTGCTGGACTCGTGTTTAAATGTTCTCTAGGCAGCGATTGCCGCGTGAGGGTGGGCATAGCCAGAAGCTGGCGCGGCCAGAGGGGTCACCTAGGCCAATAAAAAGCCTTACGGGTATTGGACTGGAGGACGTGAGTGACGATGCAGGTGTACCTGCCGGAAGGAAGATCCTGAAACACCCCTATTAAGCTCCATTGCTTGCTGTCGGCGGGTCATTGTTTCCAAAGAGTGGCTGTCGTTGTTGACAGGATCGTGGGGCCGGAGCGGCCGCTTGGACCACGCTCATGACCACTCATGAACACAGAGAGAGAGAAAGGTTTAGACCAAGGGACCTGCTGTTGCAAGCTTTGAAGGTGTGAGAACCCTTTTTGATCTCGATCATCGATTTCCCAACTCTGTAGCTTTGCAAAAAATCGATCATCATCCTTCAACAGGTTATCGAGCATTCGAGAGTGGATTTCGGACCCGAGGATGGGATGCTATTTTCCCATCATCGGCTCGAGGGACATGAGCGAAAAGGATTGCTTGCGGGAGTCCTAAACACGAGACGGAAGACCAGACCTGGGAATAAAGAAGAGACGGAAAAACTGTCAATTGACCAACGAAAGCCACAGAAGCATCGTGGAACGTCTATTTCCTGTTCCAGCATTGTGAGAAGGAGGTGCATAGCAATCTCACGGTCCGGAAGAAGGAGAATTATCGCGTAGCCCTGCGGAGTCCCGGTTGGTGATGGGCATGAAAGCCGCAAGCAGCGATTTGGAGTGATCAGAATTGATCAGAGCTTGCCAAGCACGTGTTTCTGGACAAAAACGTGGCCCTGGTAGTTCTTCCATTGCTCCTTGAGAGAGATGGTCCAGCCTGAAGTCCATCACACGGCGTGGATTTCGAGGCTGCATACTGAATGGGTATCGCAAACACTGCACAGCTCATGCAAGAGCCGCATGATGCAGACGGCATCAGAGGGTCGTGAGAAAAGCCCGAGGGCGCTACGGAGTTTCTTGCGAAAGGGCAAGGCTCAAGAGGTGAGGTTGGAATGGAGAAGTTGGGGGGCCGAGCGAAAACGTCCGACGTTTCGACGCGCCAAGCCTCAGGACAACCTCACGTCGTCCTTTCCATTCACGGCACAATGCTTGTGCAGCTATTATGGACTGATCTTGTTCCAGCAACACCCGTAGACATATGCCCGACCAATAGAACCATGGATTTGGGATCGATCTAAGCGCCGTACTTTTACCGCTGCGAATGACCTATGCGGTGATGAAGCACCAACACCCATCAACTAACAAGTCCATTGCGGGAGTCATTTGGAACCACTGTAAGCCCGACCATCTTAGCGGCTTGATCAAAGCACTATTAAGCATCTCTTGCATTCCGCAGTCAAGCAGTGACCCGTTGCTTGTCCGTCACAACGGCTGTCTGTATACACACCTCGACCCATGTTTCATCATCATACCGAGAGTCAAAAGCAACATCATCGGTGTCACGGCGTTTCACTCACCGGGCCGTCCTTTACGTGCGAGTCAGCATCAAAGTCAATTCAATCCTTGCATAAGATGACGGCTAGGGAGAGAGTGTGCACTTGTCCGAAGAACTCTCTATCCTTATTAGCGACGTACGCCCGAATGGCCAATGGAATCTGACATGCCATACATTACAGTTGTAGCAAGTCAGGAAAGACTTTCCGCTGCCCGACAAGGTTTGCGGTGAGGTTAATCAGGTAGCTATAGCATGTACCAAACGGTGCATGATGTGGAGAACATGAGCACCCAGCACGGAACTGCAAGATATATGTAACGGGCAGGTGAGCAATCTGTAAATCTGCAGAGTAGATCCACCCAATGATGCTCGCACGAGCTCTTCTTTTGCTGCTGCTATGCTAGTGTGGAGAAGGCAAAGAGAATGAACGCTTCCACTAGCTTCTGCCACCTCTTCCTCTACCTCCGCCACGGCCTCCTCCTCGGCCACCACCACCTCCACGACCACGACTGCTTGAACCACGATCTCCGAACCCACCTCGGCTAGATCCTCCTCTGCTTGCTCCGCCACGTCCGCCGCGCCCACCACCTCCACGGCCACGACTGCTCGAACCTTGCGGTCGGGCATTCTTATCCTGGCGTTTTTGCGCTTCTTGTCTGAGTTTGTGCACATCGTCGACACCTCTGAGCTCGCTCTTGCCAGGTCCGCTTTCGAACCTGCCGACACGTTTCTCCTTTGCTGCATCCACCTTTGCTTTTTGCTTGTGGTAATCGTCTCGGTATTTGTCAGCGTCCTTGGGTGCTTTAACCATCTTGTGCTTGAAGCGTTGGTTGTCAATGCCATTTCTATTGCCCGGACGCTCGAGTTCTCCAACGCGAGGAAGGACATCGAGTTTGTTGTCTTTCCTCCATCTGTCGAAGCGACCACTGCGGAACGAGGCTGCGATCTTGAGACCGCTCTCACCCGTGATCATCTTCGTACCCTTGGAACCGTCCTCGTCGTTGGCACGGGACACGTATTTTCTGCTCTTGCTGTCCCAACGAAGACCGCCAGCCTTGCTAGGGGCACCGAAAGCCTTTGTGTCATCGTTTGCTAAGTCCATAGTGGCTCCGCGGGCTGCATCCAAGAAATGAGTATTGCGACTCCCATCCGTACCCGAGTGAACACCGTAACCTCGGTCTTCAGCCATATTGATATTTTGTGGCGTGTAAGACATGAAGAACTCCGAGTCCTGTCCTGCACCTGATGCTTTTGCCTTCTTCTTCTCGGGTTGTGAGAAAGTGATTTCGAGTTCATCTTCCGAGGCTTCGTCAAGGTCAACATCGACATCTCCTGTAGGTAGGTCATCGTCATCGTTGTCGAAGACTGTAGTGTCTTCGTCCATCTCTTCCTTCTCTGCAGCCTTCTCCAGCTGCTTGCGAGGCTGGATTTTGGCTCGTCTATTTCTCATGATTTCAGTAGCCTCGTTAGCGGTACCTCGCTTGCCGACCTCGAAGATTGTCTCCGGAGGACGGAATCCGCTTACTCGAGCAAGCATTTTCTCTCTTTCCAGCTCCATATGTCTAGCCTCTGAATCGTCCTCGAACAGAGTGTGAATTTCCGAGTAATGGGGAGAGGAGCCGACAACCTTGGCACGCTTTGCACTTTCGGACGAAGCTGAAGTACGAGTACGCACGTATTGCTTTTCAGCTTTGACGGAGACATCGCGTATGCCGGACAAGTCTACGTCTTCGTCAACAAGTTTTCCGACTTCCTCAACACAGATCTCGAGGGGAGCTCTGACCAGCGTTCCCAGGACGACCTGATCGGCATAGTTGATCTCGTCCGTGGGCTCTCTTCCAAGAACCAATTTACGACTAAGGAAAAGCTGAAGATCGAGCAGGTAAGGCAAGTCCTTCTGTGTGACCAGACTGTAGGCCCAACCCTTTTTACCGGCACGAGCAGTACGACCGACACGGTGAACAAAAATCTTTGGTTGCGAAGGGAAATCGTAGTTGATGACGTTGGCCAGAATGGGGATATCGACACCACGAGCAGCGACATCGGTGACAACCAGAATATTCGTGAGGCCAGATCTGAACTCCTGAATCTGAATCTTTCTGGCGGTTTGGTCCAGAGCACCATAGACATATGATACGGCATAGCCGAGTTGGCTCAGAAGGTTGTAAAGGTACTCAACGTGATGCTTTGTAGAAGCAAAAACAATGGTAGAATGCTCGGTCGGAGTTTCGTTGGCACCAGGACCATCGGGGCCTCGCTTGCGCTTCTTGGACTTCATACTATCTTCCTTGGCCTGCTTGGATCTCTCTGTAGGGCCACTGGGCATCTTGATGACATCTCTTAGGATGTGTACAAGGGCGCCCTCCTTTTCCTGGGTGTTGATGGAGAAATAGGCGGATTCAAGGTCAGGCGAGACCTTTGTTTCAGCGTCTAGACGAATGAGTTTGGGCTCCTGAAGACCAGCACGAGCAAATTCAACCAAAGATCTAGGCAAAGTAGCAGAGAACAAAAGAGTCTGTCTGTTTGGAGGCAGAGCGACCATAATCTCAGCCAGCTGTGCAGCGAAACCCATTTCGAACAGGCGATCGGCTTCGTCGAAAACGATGTACCTGATTGAGGACAAGTCCAGGTTCATCTCGATTTTCAAATGCTCGAAACGACCAGGAGTGGCGATGATAATATCAGGGTTCGAGGCCATGGACGAGAACTGCTCCTCCAGACTGTCACCACCGACCAACAAGATTGTCCTGAGGTCTGTCCCCTTGCCCATCTCTTTCACGACCTTGAGCGTCTGCAGAGCGAGTTCACGCGACGGCGACAAGATGACGGCTCTTGCACCGACCTTTGCGCTGTGTGACTTCAACTTCTCGATCATAGGAATGACGAAAGCAGCAGTCTTTCCCGAACCAGTTCTGGCCATACCGACGACGTCTTGACCGTCCAGAATGACGGGGATGGTCTTGCGCTGAATGGGCGTAGGTACAGAGAAACCCTTGCGAGTAATGGCCTTGAGCAGGTGTCCGTTCAGACCCATGGACTGGAAGCCTCCTCCCTTCTTGGTCGTCTTTCCCGTAGCATCCTTTGTCTTTCTGTTGTTGGCAGCCTGCTGAGCGGCAATGTACAACTCATCGCCATCGCTATCGTCGTCCAGTCCAGCTCCTCCGTGCGCATCGAGGGCGACGGCTTGAGATTGTTCGAAACCGGCGAGGGTGCTGTCGTCGTCCGAGTCTAGGCCAGCTCCTCCAGCCAGGGCATTCGAGATGTCGAAACCATTCTCGGAAGCGGTAGGCGAAACAGCTCGTCTACCCATCTTGTATTATGGTGATGAATGAGCCTTCGCAGAAAAAGCGCCTCTCCGCAAATTTGGGAAGTCGCGACCCTCAACTTTTGCTGATAAGCTTTCTGGCTCCCATCTTATCAGCACGTGATCAACCACTCAAACGCGTCGACGCGGGTTGAGGCTGCCGTCGCGTTTGCCAGCGGCCATGCCACTTTTTGATCACGACCATCACACACTGAACAAGTCATACCAACGCTTAGCACCTCATCCACATACTACCGCAGCCACAGAAAAGACGAACACAAGCTTCTCGGACTAAAGACTCCACTTTCCAACCTTGACGAATCAAATCACAATGGGTGAGGCTCCCAGCCTTGAACTGGCATGCAAGAAGCAATTCTGACCACACTAGATTACGGATACTCGACAACGTCGTATGGTGCACAGGGTGGCAACGAAGATGGTGGCTTTATGGCCGGTAGCCAGGACAGTCCCAGCGCCAAGAGAGTAAGTTCTTATAGACCTGAAGTATTTTCTTCACATCTAACACATCCAGTCGTACGGCAAGGAAACGCTACGTCCCGTCACAATCAAGCAACTGCTCGAGGCCGAACAACCCGACAGCGAGAACTTTGCCATCGACGGCTCAGAACTGACCACAATCTCGTTTGTTGGTCAGGTCCGCAATATCAGCAAGCAAACCACAAACATCACATACAAGCTGGACGATGGCACTGGCACTATCGAGGTCAAGGTCTGGATCGACATGGAGACTGCTCAGAACGACGAGGACAACGGAGCTAAGGGTGGTCTGGTCGAGAACGCATACGCTCGTGTCTGGGGCAAGCTGAAGACTTTCGGCAAGCGTCACATCGTCGCTCAACAGATCCGCCCTCTTACCGACTTGAACGAGGTCAGCTACCACATGTTGGAAGCCACCTACGTCCACCTCTTCTTTACACGCGGCCCTCTCGGAGCTCAACAGCAAGGTCAACAAGGTCAAGGAGCAACCAACGGTGGTCAATCCGGTGGCGGTGGCACTCTTCCTGCTGGCGTTTCGACTCACGCCAGAAAGGTCTTCCAGTGCATGCAAAACACACCTCAGATCAACGAGGGTCTCCACATGCAAGACATTGCCAGCAGAACTGGCATGGATGTTGCCGATGTGCTCAAAGGAGCAGACGAGCTCCAGTCGATGGGCAAGATTTACCCCACAGTCGACGACCAGACTTGGTGTTTGCTCGAGATGTAGATTGGCCAAACGTCACTCAAGAGGTAGAGAAGGAGTTTGCTTTTCGGAAACGATTAGAAGATACCATCATTATGTGTACGTTTACGGCAGCGCGGCGTGTCAAAAATCATGAATCATCAACCATCAACAATCAACCATCTCATCAGATCATATCAACGCGTCCGCTCCTTTGCTCCGGCACTTGTCGACAGAAAGAGCACGCAAGCAGCCACGATCGAAGTTGCGACAACTGTAAAGACCTGGATCTGGTATCAGAAGCATATCGTAACCGATGCTAGTCCATTACTCACCACCTGCGTCTTCCAGCCAGTCTGCACCAAAGCCTGTCGCTTTGAGTACTTCTTCACAGTCTTGATGTAGTTTGCCGTCCCACTAGCCAGGCAAGCGAGCGCCAGGAACCAGAATATTATGCCAAACGGCAGTGCTATCCTTCGTTCGAGCGGCGAAGGCTGACTTTTGAGATGGAACGAGATGAGAATGGCCACACTGACAACAGCCATGTATGTAGCTAGTCGTAACCACGAGAGGAATGCTAGAATGGCAATAAAGACAATCAGAAACTCTGATGTTGTGGTTGCCGGTTTGGTTTCCAAGACGAGAATATACATACTTCTCTCATTCGCACAATGGTCACGAGCGTCAGAGTCAACGTTATCAAAGAGGAGGGCGGCCAGTAGAGGACGTTCGGCGAAGACATGGCGTTCATACGTTGGTCGTCTACGGTCTCATTATTGACGTGCTCTTGCAAGACGCTGTTTGGCATTTTGGTCACATACTGGTTGACTAGAACGGGCTTTGGATGAGGCACACACGACACGATCTCGTAAGGCTCGATACGTTCTTGAGTCGAGGTAGCCATGGATACAAGAGTGTATTGTTCCTTTAGGATAATTGGAGAAATTGCGAATATCGCTGGTTCATACAGGTTCTTGTTATACAGTATTCCAGATATCGCGATATAATGCCAAGGCTGTCGCTAAAGGTGGTCGGATCCTGCCGACGCAGAGCAGTTGCGGACTTTTGGTATGCGGCGAACACGACCGAGAGATCACGGCCAGTCACACATCACACATCACAAACATGTCGGCCCAAGCAGCGATGAAGGCACCATTCCGCCTAGGAACCAAGGAGGTCTTCCTGTACGTCCCTCCCCACCGCGCACCCACAATACCAGGACCTTGCGACGAACGAAAAAGTGCTGACGAGCATGAAACAGACCCAACTTCACAGTGACCCTCATCCGCACACCGCGCATGCCCGCCAGCTTCGCCAAATTCATCGTGCCCCTCAACATGAACAAGCTCGACCTTCGCGACTACCTCTTCCACGCCTACAATGTCCGCGTCGTCAGCGTCCGCTCCTACATCGACCAACAAAAAGTCACACAAGGCAAACCCAATGCGCCCAAGATGCAGATCAAGCGCTGGTTCCGCCCGCGCGCCATCAAAAAGATGACAGTCGAACTGGAGAGCCCATTTGTATGGCCCGAACTGCCGACCAAGGACGAATTGAACGAGAACTGGAGCAAGGACACACACGCCCAGGCCCAGAAGGACAACGACAAGTACTCCGAGCAAAGAGGTAGACTGGCAGATACATTTGTGGACAGAGACGAGAGGAAGAGCATGAGAGAGCAGGCTAGGGCGCTGTTGGAGAGAAAGGAGCAGTGGAAGCCTGCCGAGGAGATGGGCTTTGCCGCACCAAAGAAGTAACCATCTTGTTCATGAGCATTCTTGGGTTGGAGTTATGAGGCGTTGCGACAAAAAGACGGGCAATTGTGCATATGGGATCGCACTGTACTATATCTGATCACAAACTTTGGGCATGCATTGCCTACTCGCTGCTATACCACAGTGAGCTGTACTCTTACAACCATATATCCTTGGGTCGTTTTCGTGTCTGATCTCTTGACACAGATCGATTCGACGAGACTGCCCTAAATCTTGTAGCGTCCATGAATTGATGGCTTAATAGCCATCCCAGAGAAGCAAGTGCAACCGACTTCTACCATTGACTCACATGTTTCCCGTCAAGGTCACTCTTAGCCCTATACCTTTGCATCTGATGTTCTTACCCTCTTCACACAATGCTCATGTCTTCATATCATCGTTTCGCCTGTTCTTTTCCAGCTTATATGGATTCATTGCAAAATCCATGAACAACCAAAGACCTCGGCAAAGTCGCGGGGAACAACCATGTCGGAAAACGTGTACTCGGGAAACTCAGCCTTGCCTTCCTTCCTCTCTCCATCATTGCATTATTATCCAGATATGTCAGAGATGGCCCAACCGGGGACTAACACTATGGAACCTCCCACCAGCACACGGCCGTACCGCTCACACAAGTTTCCCGCTTGCACTGCTTGCCGTCAACGCAAAATACGCTGCCATTTTGACCAACAAGCAGCCACTTGCACTCTTTGTCGGGAAAAAGGTTGGCAGTGTGTCGTTGCTTCTCCGGCCCCGAATCCTCAGAAACGCGATCGCTCTTCTACGTCGGGCCCAGGAGAGAGGCCAGCGAAGCGTACTGCTCCAAGCATAGGTCCTGGAGGTGATGGTTCTCCACAAGTCCCAGCAGGAAGACCTTCTCGTCAAGGCTCTACCATAGGTACTCCTGCCGAGGCCTCTGCTGAAATTGCACAACCTTTGGATCATCCGAGTACCGAGTCGACTGTGATTGTAGGACCCGTGTTCCAGGAAGATATCCAAATCTTAGGGCCATATCTCTCGAGAGGAGATGAACCAAGACAATCATCCAAAGAACGGCAAACTGCTACAGCTGGACCGAGTCGTAACCCGCTTTTATATCTTTCTGTTCCTCGTCGCCGGCGAGGTCTTCAGCCGGCCAAAGATCCTGGCTCTACTCAGAAGCTCATCTTACAACACCTTGTAGGACCGTTTGCCGATGAGCTTGTCGATCTGTAAGTATTTGGTGACTGTTTCGACTGATCTCAGCAGCTGATATTGTATAGATACTTTGAAAATGCTCATCCTTGCTTCCCTATTCTAGATGAGCTGGCTATCAAAAAACATGGAGCGACAGGTATCTCGTCTACTCTGTGGTCTTACATCATCACTAATGCATTGTCTTCTTGGGAACGATCACCAAAGTTGAGAAATCATCCTCGGCCTGATCTAATTTATGCTTGCAATGTCGCCGTTGCTGCTTTGCAGGAAGACTTCAACGAGTCCAGTGTCTCGACTATACTGAGCAGTGTGCTTGATATGATTGGCCGACCGGTCAACTCCATCGTGGGCAACATTATTAACGAAGGCCGAACGTTAGCTCTTGCCCACACTTTTGGAATGAACCGCAATCCCACAAACTGGGGATGTTCAGATCATGAGAAACGACTCAGAATACGCACATGGTGGGCCGTCTTGATCAGCAACAGAATGTAAGTCTTCAATAGCCAGGCTGTGGACCAAGCTGATCTTCCAAAGGTCTGCTTTAGCCCATGGAACGCCAACCACCTTGACGAAGGGTCAATATGACGTGCCTCTACCCACATATGCAATGCTCTTGACACCAGGCAAGGAAAATGTCTATCGTACACAAGGTGCAGAGCACTTCATCCAGCTATGCAAGTTGTGCGAAATACTGGGTGAGATCACACACATTGCCGCTGACCTTCGTCGGCCATTCGACGCAAAAGTACCCCGCGAACTACGACGGCTCGAATGTGATCTAGATCAATGGGAGGCCGACCTGCCACCATATCTTACTCGGCCACTTGAGGAGGGAAAAGGACCCGGAGCATGCAACTTGTACTTTTGCTTCCTGTCAACTAAACTCATGCTTGCTCGGACGGCACTCAAGGTGTGTCAAACGTTACTTGCTTGATGGGATCTAGCTAAATATTGCAGTATGCCAACTCCGACGGTCAGAAGCCGGACAACAGTAGCGAGCATCTGCGATATCGTCTCTCTGTGCTGCGTAGCTCGGCACGCGAGATAGCAGACTTTGTTTGTGCTCTGACAAGTCAACATCTAGCTGAGTGGTGGCTACCATGTAAGCCAGGGAATCCTCCCTGAAAGTATGGTCGACAAGAAAATTGACTTTTTTTCACAGACACAGCCCATCTTCTAGCCTCCTCAGCCATGATACTTCTCCGCTGCACAATCGAGACCACTGACCCTCTTGCTCGCGAGACCTGCAAACGCAGTCTCGAGGCCCTCCGCAAACGCCTTCGCTCTGCTCGTGATGACGACAACTGGGATCTTGCCGACATCTTCCTCAACCAATGCGACGAGCCAATCTCTCGCGTCATCAACAAACTATCCACCGCTCCTCCCACCACTACCGCAGCAGCTGCTAGCCCTCATCACCAGCCACACAATCAAGACCAGTTTGTTCCTGCCATCAATGTCGAAGACGTGGTGTTGCAGCCTTTGCAACAGGATTTTGCTTTTGACCTCGCTGGGTTTGGTACCACGACGACGGATTTGGGATTCTCTTTTGAGGGGTTGGGATTGCCATTTGAGAATATGTGGAGTGGGTATGATCAGGATGTTGATGCTAATGGTATGCCTGGCCTTTGAGCAGTATCGAATGACCAAAGCAAAAGTATTGTGTAAGGAGAGGAAAGATCACGCTTCCAGAACAAGAAATGTTTTTCGGTCAACTCAGGTTTCTATAGGTATGAAACGAGTCCTGCAGCAGACCACACACAATCCTCTCCAGGATAGCCATAGGGTCATGCCGTCAAGGCCGCAGCGCTATAGTTTAGACAAAAGCCATCTCCACAAGACAGGTGTAAGACGAATATCCATCTGCTCTATTTGACGCAAGTACTCTGAAACAGGCAAACGTTTCTATGTCCTTGGAATTCGGAGGTGAATTTTGATGGAAGCTATGGCTGCATCAAAAAGGGTTATAGATGACCTGTTTATATGTGAAGAGTTGCTGTTGCTTATCCTGTAACAATACACGTCAAGAAGAAGTTTGCAAATTCGGAACAGATGTTGAGGAGGAAAAGGGCGAATAATGATGGTCATAAGATGAGCGATTGATCTTGAGACCTTGGCATGGAAAGTCACGCCCGCAATTTGGATGCGTGAAAGGAGTTACGATCCGTGACAAGAGGTCGAGAAGAAAATTAGCAACAACAATGCAAGCGATAACAACACACGAGGACGCAGCGCACACCATCAGTAACCCAAGCTTGGCTTTAAAGCCCTACAACCTGCCACATCCCCGATTTGCTTTCACTTTCTTTCCTTCCACCTCTTTTACGCCCATGTTCGCGAGTTTGTGGCAGACACAATGATCACAAGATCAACAAGCGCCTTCTCTCGTGTTTTTGCTAGACTTGCAGCTTCGTGTGTATGTATGTATGTATGCATGCGAGAGAGATATTTCTGTACTCTGGCTACGGAGAATTGAGTGGAGTGCCGGAAGGAAGGGAGTGTGCATGTAACGAAGTAGAGTAGAGTGGAGGTACTTTGGCGGGCTGCTTACAAGGCGTTGTTTGTTATGCAACAGTGCATAGAGGATTTCGTGCAGGGATATGAAAAGAAGCGACTTCCTTGCAGACTTGGACACAGACGAAATGGAAGATTTGATATCATTGCAAAGGACAAAATATCCGTAGAAAAGAAAAATGGTATCACAAAAAGGACCCTTCCCTCAACCATATACGAAATAACCATAATTATAACCCGAACCTTTGCCGCCCATGAAAATATACCAAAAGACAAGTTGTGAAATCATGCATCTACATTTTACCATCCATTTCCAAAGTGTCCTCCTCTGCTCTTGCACGCAGTCATGACACCCGTTGGCGTTACAGTAGTCGTCTTTACGAATGTGGCCGTCATGGTCTTGGTTTGCCATGTGTAGGCTGTGTTGACTGTAAAGCTAGTCTTTGTGACGGGAGGGAGGGTGAGGAAGGCACTTGCGTAGCCGGTCTTGATGGTGGCTGGTGGAAGTGTTCTAGAGGATACGTAAGCAAGTTTGCAAGGATGTGAGTGAGGAGGAGGAGAGGATGCTTACGTGGTGACAGTCGAGCTGCTCAAAACGATGTTGATCACTGTTGTTGGTGCGGCGGTGAAGGTATTCTGTTTCTCTTGTCAGTTTCTGCTTGTTCCAAAAAAAAAAACACGGATTTGAGGGGACTACTCACAGTCTGATTCGCAGTGACACTTCCAGTAACAGTAACCGTAGATGCATCAGCAGTCCTCTTTACCAAATCTCTCGCATCAATCTCTGCAGCCCTTCTAGCCCTAATATCTGCCAATCGCTTCTTGATACTGGCATAATCTTCAGGCACATCTCTGGCAATCTTGACACCTGGAGGCACTTTGAGGAGACTGGGCCATCTGCGGCATGGTGGATCGGGTTGTTGGGGGCGTGGAGGAACTGTGCAGCTGGCTGTCGCGGTGCTGGTGTAGACTACTGCTGTGCGGGACCAGGTCTTTAGGGTGCGGACGAGATTGAAGGTCTTGGTTACTACGGTTGGGTCGGGTGTTATGGTTACCCAGCGTGTGGCCTGGGGGTCTGTTAGTTTGATACAGCTGGATAGAAAGAGGGATTTTACTTACTGCAGGCTGTGTGACAGTCACAGAGTTGTTGACTGTTGTAGTGTTGACGACCCAAGATGTGGTTTGTGATGTAATAGTCGGCGTCGTGGTCATGTTGAAGGTCATGGTTGGTGTAACCTATCTTCGTCAATTTTTCAGCCCACCAAAGCTCGCAAGAACCAACACTCACAGTAAAAGTAGCTTGCGTGCCGACATTCAGCGAGAAAGTTCTTTGGTTTGCCAAGGGTGGAGAGTCCGGATCGTCGCCGTTGTTGGAGATGAGAATCAATCCCCAGGTGCCCGACACCATTTGGTCCTTTTCGATATCACAGGTCGATGTTTCTGGAGTGTCATCAGGTAGTAGAGGAATATCTGAGCATAGATATTCATCTCCTGTCAACCAATTGACGAGCTCAACCGCGGCGGTATCGTTGGCGCATCCTGTATCCACCGTCAGCAGATATAATGCCAAATCATCAAAATTTGATATTTACCTTCAAACTCTGTAACCGAGGTAAAGGATTGGTTCGAGGCCGAGTTGATGAAGTACTTGATATGGAATTAGCAGGTTTCTAACAGTATATTCTGTGTGTGGCGGTAACTTACGGTTCCATTGTTGACAAAGTCGATACCAAAAGACTCACAGTCTGCATTGACTCCCAAGAGGAATGACGCTGACCATGCCAGCGGCAACAGCAACGAAGAGCGAGTGTGCATTGTAGAAGAGGAAAGAGAAGAGTCTGTAAGAACGAGAGAAGACAGACTACTTCACAGTACACCGTAGTATACTCAAGCACGCAAAACTATGCAAGACAGCAATAGATGATAGAAGCTCAGTGTTGACAAGTACAGACCTGGACGAGGATCACCCTACCTTTATATACACTGCCATCAACCTACAAACATACCAGAGGTCACTTTCTTCTCCGCTTACCGCAGTTTTTGCTGCGAGGCTAAATTGGATGACTACTAACCTCATTCCGTATCCGGATATAGAAGGATGGATAGCGTGAGTAGGTATCATGGTTCTTTTTGCCCTGGGTATGCCGCAACAACTCATCCCGAATGTCACGAGGGCGTAATTCCCATAGCTGGGCAGGGTCAGGAAGGTTTGAGTCGACCAAACAAGCGCATGTAACTGAAGCAAGTGTGAGTCGGGATGTGGAGCATGCAGCGTGTAGTCGGTCCTATGCACACCAAAACAGCGGCAGGGCAGCAGCAGTTGCAAGGATCAGTCAGGTCCAGTCGGCCGGTCAAGCTTTGCTGCCGATTATCCTTGATATTCTCCTTGTCGAAGATCAGCAATCGTGCATGGGCAACAAGGATAGCTGATGAGGTCTGTAAGCCCTACCCAAAGGTCGCCTCTTCGGACTTTAGGCTTCAAGGCTGGCTGCTTGCTGGCTGCTTTGGCTGATGATACATCGTCTCGGCGTTCAAGGCTCGTCTCTTCACGACATTGTGACTCGATCTTCCTTCGAGAATGCGATGCGTCTCGTGTTTGGAGTGAAGGAAGCTTCTTGGTAGTCAGCAAAAGCGAGTCTTGGTCTGGGCTGCATGGGCTTGCGGCTTACATGGGGAAACTCTCTGCAATGTCCGAACAATGATGACGCTCATGCACACATCTTGTCTCGATGCAATTAGGGAATTGGCGATCGTATCTGTCATGAGATACACATCAAATGTATCTCAGGTCTATTCGCTCTCGGTGAATACACACTGCAAGTATTCTTCCTTGATGTTGCAAGGTTGCATGAGTTCGTGTTGATTCTGCATGGATAAACACACTCCAGCACCCCGCTGTCAACACTGAAGCTTGGTTCCACCCCGCCGCTCGACTGGGGCTCGGGAACCTTCTACCTTAATCTTCTTATTTTTAACCTCTCAATGTTGCACAAAATACTGCCACGCTTCAACCCATGGCTCAAGCCTAGACTCACGCGAGAAACACTATGTATGCAAGCCCAAACGTTGTTCATCAGGTTTACATCCACAAGGCGCATTAATCTCACCCTGCTCGACAGTTCGAGGCGCGCCTCGGTCAAGGATGTCTGGCTGTCTTGCTGACTTATCCCGATCTTGCAAGCCAGGTCCACAGCGGCAAGACGAGCCGTCAAGGTGGCATTTGAGGCACGGCACACAATCCTAAGCCTCCTACACATCGCTGGTTGTTGTCATGTAACTTCCAATAAAGCTTCTCTCTCTCGACACAAGTACTGTGTATCTTGTTCCCATGTCACTCTTTGATGCCTCTTCACTCGAGTCCAAATATAACCAAGCAGCGAGCAGGATTCTTCCAACAAACCAATCACCCATCATCGGAGATTTCCGCTTACTTGCGTGCGCTATGTGGGTTAGCAGGATCGACGGATCACCAGCAGAGGTTTGCTGCACATCGTGAAGCACATGCTTGTTCGTGCATGGAGCGCATGAATTTCTGATCTCAGCTCGAGCATGGATCATCATACACCCTCTCTGTTGACTGCGATCAAATGGTTGTCAAGTGGCTTGCGCTGTCTCGCTCAAGCAGAGGATGAGGAAGAGATCATCTCTGGCTATGCCACATCAAGTGCTGTAGCTCATGTACCTGGGGCCGATGAAAACGCCTCCGTTCCTGAAAAGATGTATCTTTCTATTCCTGTTCAGTACGTTCTGGCTGGCGAAGTACCTCAGACGAATGCTCCAAGCTCGACATCTTTCCCTTGGCGTTGGAATATTTCCTATGAGCATCGAATCTTGCAGACAAAGACAGATTGGTCTTCTTGCGCGCTGCAGTCTTGACAGTATGGTTTTCGCTCGCGACAAAGTCGATATCCTTGTAAACGCAAGTGTACTGCCACGGGCTGCTGACAGCTTTGCGACCTTTGAATGATGAGCAAGCAGGACGTGTCAACCCAATGCTGGGAAAAGCCAGAATGGTCTCTCTTTTGTTCATGACTCCAGCTTGATCCTTGTATTCGTGTGTCTCTACAATCACAGGGATTGCATGACGAAGTTTTGCTGGTGGTAGGAGAGCGAGTCCAGGTTTCGGATACCACACATCGCCTGTCTTGATCGATTCTCCCTTTCTTAGAAACCTAATCACTACAGATGTTCCTACTGGAACATTGGCTGGTACATATCTTAGCTTTATCCACCATCGCTCGTGGAACAGTTTTGTCTCCGTCCACATGGGTTCTTTGGAGGTGCTCTGATTATGTTCTGTAACTTTCAAGAGAGTCTTCGCATACTTTTCCGGTGCTCGTACTGGTCGTGGGAGGATTAGATGTCTCTTTTGATCACTTTCTGTCTTGTTGGCCTGGGTTGAAGGGTCCTCGATGAGAGTGACATTTCCGACATTGACACTATGCGATGATCTCCGCCATTCTCCAAAAAGAGATGGGAAAATAAACTCCACAGCCGAATCAAGATTCCGCAGTCCAAGTTTATTCTGATCTTCCACAAGAGAAAAGAACCTACGCATTAGTATTGCTGCCACGAGCTGAGAGTCTTCGTGGCGAGCCAGCCGCTCCTCAATGCCTTGGGGAACCTGGAACAAAACAGAGCTGTCCCTTGGATTCAGCTCAGTTTGACAGAGATTGAAGTAGATCGCAGCTGTTTTCTCGCACAATTCAAGATTGCTCCACTTGTTCGCAGCCAGCTTCCTCAAGCGATCAGAACTCAGGACAGATGGCATAGCATTGGACTCGAGCATTTGTCTGATTGCATTGCGTGGGGTCAGAGTCTTGTCGGCGTTTGTCGCGTCTTCGTGCCATTTTACATTATTCGACAAGCAAGTCGTAATGAGCTCGGACTTGGTGAAATTGAGGAGCGGTCGATGTACCACAACTCCACCAGATTCAACGTAGGCCGATGTCAAGTTCCTGGTATCGTCCAAGTGTCGGTAGGTACCAGACTTGGACACTTTATGGATCCCGTCGCATTCTCCAATGGGCATGCAGGGTTGAATGCCTTTAAGACCGGTCCCCGTGTATCCGCTATGTATCCTTGATAGTACAGTCTCTGCTTGATCGTCGGCATGATGGGCCAAAAGAAGAGTATCGATGTCCGCATCGGCACAGGCGCGGCCAAGAGCCTGGAAGCGCATCCTGCGAGCTGCAGATTCAAGATTTCGAGCCTTACTTGGGTCCGGAGTGTCTTTCCAGTCCACAGTCAAGACTTTAGAGCGTATGCGAAGTCGATCAAGAAGGAAATTCGCTACAGATTGAGCTTCTTCGGTACTCCCGGGTCGAAGGCGATGGTCCACTATGAAGGCAGTTATGGGGGGCATTGTGAATTTGCGTACTCGTGTACATAGAGTTGCCAGGGCCATCGAGTCAACTCCACCACTGATGGCAAGACCTATAATGGCCAGTCAGCACATTTGCAGATTGATATGTCGTGTTAGCAGTAATGAGCATACCCAGTTCTTTCTTGCCCCGGCATATTGGCCCAAGGATGTCATCGAATCTGTTCTGACTCACAGGCTCGAATGCGTACCTCACAAGCGAACGTTTGAACATCTCATGGCAATGCAATCGATGTGTGTTGGTGTCAGTGTGGCATCGAGATGGCCGGTGTATCTCCTGCCGAAGCTCGGGCAGGGAGCGATCACGGAAGCTGTGGCTGTCACAATTTCCACGGCGTCAACTTTTCGGCTTCTGACAGCAACCGCCATGGCTTGACGTTATCATAGCACGAGCAATTGAGATCAATTCGCTCTCCTCTACACTTCGCAATGGCAGGAGTCGTTTCAGAAAAGACTCCGCTGGTCGAGTCGCCCTACTTGCGCTCGCTCCTAGTAAGTGCCTTCTTCCACCTGTTCACGTCATGCGAATGCCCCTCAATGCCGAGCTGTATATCTCTATACAACAATTCATGCATCCTCCAAAGCTATGTATACTTGCGACAAGAATCATGACACTTGCCCTTCCAGCCACCCTAACCGATTCTACCTATCTTTACATATCTCATAAGCTTTTACGCGACCCATGCTAACCACCCACACAGGCAGGCGCAGTAGCCGGCACCACAGTCGACACATCCCTCTACCCCCTCGACACACTAAAAACCCGCCTCCAATCCTCCTCGGGCTTCCTCGCCGCCGGCGGCTTCCGCGGCGTCTACGCAGGCGTCGGTTCTGCAATCGTCGGCTCCGCCCCTGGTGCCGCCCTCTTCTTCGTCACCTACGACGGCATAAAGCGCAATTTCGCCTCTTCCACACATACATCTACACAACAGGCTGGCGTACACATGGCAGCAGCGAGTTTGGGAGAAGTGGTGGCTTGTGCTGTGCGTGTGCCCACAGAGGTTGTCAAGCAGAGGGCCCAAGCCAAACAGTTTCCGAGCTCGTTGGCGGCGTTTACGAGTATTCTGGATTTGAGGAAGAGTAAGGGGTATGGTGTTATGGCGAGGGAGTTGTATCGTGGGTGGGGTATTACGGTGATGCGTGAGGTACCGTTCACTGTTATCCAATTCCCGATGTGGGAGGGTATGAAGAGGTGGGCTGCCAAAAGAGATGGCAGGGAAACTGCTACCGGGTTGCAGTCTGCCGTGTTTGGAAGTATATCTGGTGGTATTGCTGCCGCTCTGACGACGCCGTTGGATGTCTTGAAGACGAGGATGATGCTGGCAAAGGAAAAGGTCTCGGCCTCATATCTGCTGGGCAAGATTTACAGGGAGGAAGGTATGAAGGCTTTCTTCAAGGGCATAGAGCCCAGAGTCACCTGGATCAGCATTGGTGGTGCCGTCTTCTTGGGAAGTTACCAGTGGGCGAGCAATGCATTGGGCGGTGTCAACTAATATAGCTTGTACAATAAACATGGAGCCTCTATATTTAAAAAGCCATCTCACCCTCTTCCTGCATTTCCACAGTCATAGCTGTGTATGGATCCGGGTTCAGCACGTTTTGAGGAAGGGGTCTGGGTGGAGATATCAAGAAGGCTGTGCTAAATTGTTCCTGCCGACTAGCTTAGCATGGTTGATCGGTCTTGCTGTGTTACCATCCTGTTCGATGTCTGTGGTACAACGACTGTCTCATATGTGATACCAGATTCGAGCTCCTGCTTAAGTACGAATACGAGTGCGAGTACGACGGTAACGGCGACATGTGAGACATACATTGACTACCTTGCAAAGAGAACTAATCATGCACCTTGATGGTAGTTACCAACATAGTTTAACACACGAGACATTGACCGAAAAGGATTTGGAAACAGTATCTGTAATTTTTTGTCTTGAAAAAGGGGGAATTATGCCATTTCGCTTCCTGCACCTACACCAGATGTAAAGCCTTTCCAGTGTAATATGATATAAAACGCAAGCACCCAGCACCCGAGACTGAAAAAGAGCTGAAAAAGAAGATTCGAACATGGTTGTAAAGGTATTGGTGTGAGGGCGGAGGAGGGGAGAAAAGAAGAAAAAAGTGTAACCCCGAAGAAAGATGGTGGAGCTCTGTAGTGAATCATTTTTTCATATAACTTCGTGTTGCTTTTCTCCTTTATGCACCAAACTCCTTGATGTCGGGAGTGTACTTGCCGGGAACAAGGGCAAGAGGGACGATACCAGAGACGTGCATCTCAGGACCGAAGACGTGCATGTCGAGCTTGAGCTCTTGACCGACGGCCTTGATGTTCTTGAGACCTTCTTGGTAGTTGGGGCCAGCACGGCGGACCCAGATCTTGACGTTGTGCTCGATGAGAAGAGGAGAAACCTCACGGATGGCACGAATGACACCCTTGAAGGTGGAGGCGACGTTGGTGAAGTTGGCAATACCACCACCGATGAAGAGGACCTTGCCCTCGGGGTGCATGGGGGCACGGAGCATGAGGTCAAGGACGGTTCTGGCGTAGTGGAAGGTCTGGGTCTCGGTGGGAGCACCAGAGTACTCGCCGTAGTTGGCAAGCTCACCAGCGTACCCGGCAGAGGCAATGGCATCGGCGTAGACGACCGAGGCACCACCACCAGCGACGAGGGTCCAGACACGACCGTTGCCGTTGAGGATGGTCAGCTTAAGGGAAGCACCAGTCTTAGCATCCATCTCGGCGATGTAAGCCTCCTCCTTGGACATTTCACGGCCGAAAGGAGCGGGGAACTCCATGGGAGGGCCGACATCGACGGAGACCTTGGTGTCCTTCTTGTCAGCGACGTTCAAGCCGAGAGCAGTGGCAGAGCGAGCGATGGCCCACTTGGCACCGCACTCGAACTCAGCAGTCTGGTCGATCTTGGCAGCCAAGTCGAGGAAGTGGACCTCAGCAGAGGTAGCATCAGCGTTGGGGATGACAACGAGGGGGTTGATCTCGAGGTAGCTGATTTCTTGTCAATAGGTTGATCGAACGGTATAAAGATGGATAACGTACGTGAACTGGCAGTCAACGTAGACAGCGTAGAGGCGGGAGATGAAGTCAACAAGGACGTTGTGGACACCCTGAGGAACCTTCTTGAGGAGAGTGGCAGCAATCTCCTCGTTTGAAGGGTACTCCTTGAGGTCGACGGGGATCAAGAGCTTCTCAGCCTTAGCGTCGACATCACCGACATCGACACCACCCTCGTGGGTGAAGAGGATCCAGTCACCCTATTGATGATATGTTAGTCTCTGCTGATGGAATGATGACTATAACGGCATGGTGATGGCATGGGAGTAATAAGGGAGGCCATCGACAGCGGGTAGATCCGCAAGCCAATCGAGATGGCGATGGGTTAATGCAGGTACAGATGTTGTGCGTTGGTGTAAGGGATAGAGAGGACATCTGTGCACGGTTGGTGGGACTGGTGGGATTTCTCCCTTCATCCGAAAAGAATAGCCGGGGAATTGCTCAATGCCAGCCCAACGTGACTTTCACATGCAAAACAAGCATATGAAAACTTCACCCCTAGTCCTCGTCTTCTCCTTGCTTCTTTTCTTTCAATAAAAAGATGTTCAAGCAAAAACTCGACAAGCCCGGGAGGGTTGGTCTCCAATGACCATTTTCGACGATCCGGAAAGAAAAAGAAAAAATGAAAAGAAAATGCCACATACCTCACGGACGGAGTTGATGTTGATGTAGTACTCGGTGTCTTGGGGGTGAGGCACGAAAGGCTCGACCAAGAACTGTCTTAGGACGCCATCGACAGTCTCGACTCTCTGGGGCTTGCCGGCACGCTCCTCAACCCATGCTCTGGCCTCGGCCCAGGTCTTGTTCAGGGCCAAAAGGCCGCTCTTGCCTCGTCGCTTGATGAGCTGATCGGGCTTTGCGACGAACTTGGCGCCAGACTCGTGCAGCCAGGGGTACTTGACCTCGGCCTCGTCAAGGACGTCCTTGGGGGAAGCACCCTCGGCGAAGTAGAGGGAGCAGAGCTTGGCGTGAGGGTTGTGGTTGGCGGCGGCAGGGAGAGGAGTGGGCTTGATGACGGGAGCTCTGGTAAGGTGGTAGTTGAGGATGGCCTTGCCATCGGCTTCGAGGATCGACTTTGCGGACATGACTGCTAAGAAGGAACTGGCGAGAGAAAGTGAGCAACGACAAACAAGACCAGTTGACGAGTCGAAGCGAGGGTGAGAGTGATGGCGAGGACAGAGGAAGAGCAAGGACAAGAAGAGAGAGAAAGAGCGAGAGCGAGGAGCAGGAAGCAAGAGGAGGAAAGTGGTGAAGAGCTAGGAGCAACAGCAATGCAATGGGGAATGGCTTGCGGCAACAAGTCGTGTGCTTTCGGCTCAACAAGAGTTGGGAGATACAGGCACGGCGCACGGAAGTGATATGCGAGACATTGACCATAGACTTGCAAAAAGTCCGACGGGCAATGTATCGACGAATCACCTTTGTTCGCCGAGAGCCAATTTTGGATACACAGGTAGGGTGCTGGTTTGGAGAGCTTGTCTGACGGGTGCTTACCTGGTAGGCTGGGAGAGGTGTTCTGAAAGCGAAAAGTCCGAAGAGGTGGGTATCACACAATCAAGGAGACGCCAATTGAAGACAGAAAGAGCAAAGAAGGTGTCGGAGGCTTGACTGGATGGATTCGGGAGAGCACTCTTTGAGGAGGGGAGCTGTGGATGAGATCGAGGAGAATATTGTCGGGTCTTGGCTCCAGGTGGCTGCAGAAGGGTGCAGACGGTGAGCTCTCGCTAGCGCGGGCGGGGCGTGTTAGCGCAGCCGTTGGGTCGACCAAAACGCCGATCCCGCAACGCAAAAGCGCTGGGAAGAGTGGTGAGTGGGCTGATTATGCTGCTAATGCTAATTTTATACAGGGTTTTGTGGAGAGAGCCCTGAAAGCACGCGCCGCCAGAACGAAACAAAGAGGACACGTCGAACACTAGAAACAGGTGCAGCAGCGACAGCCGTGACTCGGGCCGGTCGTCTGTCAACAGCTTACGGCGACGCCGCTCACTCAGCGCTTTGCCACGGCTGTTGGACACAGCTCAGAATTTCGACAGCAGGTCACCAACAATTGCCGCAAGCCATGCCCAATGCAAGCAGCAGATGAAGGGGGAAATTGATGATGGTACGATTTCTGGTTGCTCACGGCCGGAGTCGGGAGGTTTGAGGAGAGCCGTGCACCGTGGAAGCGGCTGTCACAGAAAGGCGCGTCGGCTTCGTCGGGGAATTTCCAACCCACACAAGTCCCAGGAAACGCAACGGCTGCGCCAAAAACACATCACCTTGCACCGGCGACCGGACCACGCTAACCTCAACCGGACCCCTGCACCCCTCGGACTTTTGGCCCTGCGGTTGAAGCCTCAGCAAAGCGCCGCTGCGTGCGACGAGTCGAACAATATTGCTGCTCGACCAAGTCTTACCTCGTCCTGCCTCGTCCCGACCTGCTCATCTCCGTTGGTCATTCATCTTCTGCTCGTCCGACCTTTGCTCTCTCTACCCTCCTCCTCCTCCTTCCTTCCTTCTGTTGTCGCTTTTGATATAACTGTAAGTGAGCTCTGGATTTGTTACTGTTACCGGCCGAGTCAGCTTCGGCAAGCTTTGCACACCCCGTCTTCACTCCCAGCACTCTTTCAATTGTCTTGCCCCTGCACACCTACAGCTCCAATCTTGCACAGCATTGCTCCAGCATCGCATTTGCAGCACTTGTCCAAGCTCGAAGCCGTCTAGTTGCTCACGTGTCGCTTTGTCCGTCTTTCCCTCCACCGCTCCTTCCCTCTTCTACAGCTCTCCATTGCGAATTCCCAACTGACACAGCACTCCTCGCAGCTTTCACAATGGTTTCCGCAACCACATCCACCCCGTCTGCTGCCTCTACCTCAGCAAACGGAGCCAGCCAGCCCAACGACAACATCACCCGCTTCGCTGCTCCCAGCAGAGCCCTGAGCCCCACCCCTTCTCACACTCTCTTCCACCCCAAGACGAGATGTTTCGTCTACGGTCTGCAGCCCAAGGCCGTCCAGGGCATGCTTGACTTTGACTTCATCTGCAAGAGAAAGGTTCCCTCGGTCGCCGGTATCATCTACACCTTTGGTGGTCAGTTCGTCAGCAAGATGTACTGGGGCACCAGCGAGACTCTTCTCCCCGTCTACCAGAGCACCGAGAAGGCCATTGGCAAGCACGACGACGTCGACACTGTTGTCAACTTTGCTTCGTCGCGTTCCGTCTACCAGAGCACCATGGAGCTCATGGAGTACCCTCAGATCAAGACCATTGCCATTATTGCTGAGGGTGTCCCCGAGAGAGTGAGTTTTCACTTTACCAAGAGATCAATCGCAACAAACAACTAACACAAAACCAGCGCGCCCGTGAGATTCTCCACGTCGCTGCCAAGAAGGGTGTTACCATCATCGGTCCTGCCACCGTCGGTGGTATCAAGCCCGGTGCTTTCAAGATTGGTAACACTGGTGGTATGATGGACAACATTGTTGCCTCCAAGCTCTACCGCCCCGGTTCCGTTTCTTACGTTTCCAAGTCCGGTGGTATGTCCAACGAGCTCAACAACATCATTGAGCAGACCACCAACGGTGTCTGCGAGGGTGTCGCCATCGGTGGTGACAGATACCCCGGTACCACCTTCATTGACCACTTGCTCCGTTACGAGCAGGACCCCAACACCAAGATCCTCCTCCTTCTCGGTGAGGTCGGTGGTGTTGAGGAGTACCGCGTCATTGAGGCCGTCAAGTCTGGCCAGATCAAGAAGCCCATTGTTGCCTGGGCCATTGGTACCGTTGCCAGCATGCTCAAGACCGAGGTCCAGTTCGGTCACGCCGGTTCGTTCGCCAACTCTCAGCTCGAGACTGCTGCCATGAAGAACAAGTCGATGAAGGATGCCGGTTTCTACGTTCCCGACACCTTCGAGGACATGCCCAAGGTTCTTGCCGACCTTTACCAGAAGCTCGTCAAGGACGGCACCATCCAGCCCCAGTCTGAGCCCGCCGTCCCCAAGATCCCCATCGACTACTCGTGGGCCCAGGAGCTCGGTCTCATCCGTAAGCCCGCTGCCTTCATCTCCACCATTTCCGACGACCGTGGCCAGGAGCTCCTCTACGCCGGTATGCCCATTTCCGACGTCTTCAAAGAGAACATTGGTATCGGTGGTGTCATGTCTCTTCTGTGGTTCCGTCGCCGTCTTCCCGACTTTGCCAGCAAGTTCCTCGAGATGGTCCTCATGCTTACTGCCGATCACGGTCCTGCCGTTTCTGGTGCCATGAACACCATCATCACCACCCGTGCCGGCAAGGATCTCATTTCCTCGCTCGTTGCTGGTCTCTTGACCATTGGTTCTCGTTTCGGTGGTGCCCTCGACGGTGCTGCTGAGGAGTTCACCCGCGCCTACGACAAGGGTCTTTCGCCCCGTGACTTCGTCGACACCATGCGCAAGGAGAACAAGCTCATTCCCGGTATTGGTCACCGTGTCAAGTCGCGCAACAACCCCGATCTCCGTGTCTCACTCGTCAAGGAGTACGTCAAGGCCAACTTCCCCCGTACTCCCCTCCTCGACTACGCCTTGGCCGTCGAGTCCGTCACCACCTCCAAGAAGGACAACCTGATTCTCAACGTTGACGGTGCCGTTGCTGTCGCTTTCGTCGACCTTGTCCGCAACTGCGGTGCCTTCACCTCCGAGGAGGCCGAGGACTACCTCAAGATGGGTGTCCTCAACGGTCTGTTCGTTCTCGGTCGTTCGATTGGTCTCATTGCCCATTTCCTCGACCAGAAGAGACTGCGCACCGGTCTCTACCGTCACCCTTGGGTAAGCTATTTTTTGTACTCACCTTTTGGATCCATTACTAACAACATCTCCAGGACGACATTACCTACCTCCTCCCCAGCCTCAGCGGCGGCGCCCCCGGAAACGAGGGCCGTGTCGAGGTCTCTGTTTAAAAAGAATGAAACAAAAATGATACCAAGAGAAGGGAAACAACAGTTGGGATATGTGGAGCTTTTTCTTCTTTTCTTCTTTCACAGACTGGGTTTAGGTCTTTTTCTTCGTTCTCGCATGGACCGGGGAGTTTTGTGTTATGCCCCATCACCCACCACAATATAATGATCATCAACGTTCAAGCGTCACATTTCCGAATTATACTCTCTCTCTCTACTTCGAAAGACCTCCAGATGTGCGCGTGTAAACAAGCAGGGTGTTCTGATGAATGGTGAGTCGCTGACTGAGAGCAGGAGTCCTTGTTCGAGGGTCAATACATGTATCGGCCTCGGGCACACGACTCAAAGCCATAGGCTCCCCCTAGACGTGCTCTCTCCGCGATCAACCACCACTGTTGCCTTACAAAGTATCTTCGTTCGTTCGCATCTCCTGCTCAGAGAGCTACCCGTCTGCACTCAACCTTACGTGCCTGATACCGTAGCATCGCATGCAGCCATGCATCTCATTGTTTGTCGCGTGTAACAAATGATCGCGAAAGTATTGCGCGTTCCGTCTGCAGAAGCCGTACCTTATTAAGCATTGCTTCGGATCGCTCATTCAAGTATTTGGGAGCGGGTAGTCTGCCTTTCTTACCGCCAAAAGCTGTCAGCAGAACCGTGTCCGGGAAGTGGTCCTTTGGTTGTCAAGCTCAAACCAGAGGAAGGCTCGAGGATACTGATTCTGTCTGCGGCACTCTGCTACTCTTCTTGTTGTTCTTCACGTCCTTGGTATTGATGACCTTGCTCTACTCCTCGCACGAGGATTGGTAAGACCAGACGAGAACATACTTTAGAGACAACAAAAGCATTTGTAAATTCAGCCTTCGAATGTTAACGCCAATATACGTGTTTGGACTTTTTGTGTTTGAATTGGTCACCAAGACTACTTCATTTTCTTCACGTGTTTATCAAGGTCGACGAATCTCGTGGCCAAGAAGGTCCAGAATGCCGCCATTGCAGCGCTCAAGGCTCACAGAGTTAAGTTCGTGCTCTTGCAGTCGTGATGCTGTTGGGAGAAGAAGTGCAATCATGATGGTCAAGTCCATGCTCGAGGAGCGGGGTCTGCAGGTGAGTAACCCACAAGTGAGCTATGTATGTTGCTAGGTTGAGGTTAATATAGCATGTGTCTTCCGAATGATAGCGGTATGTCACTCAGAGCATTTTCTGCATCCCAGGAGGAAATTATACAGTGTAGCCCCTTGTACGCTATACTCTCACACCCCTCACTCGTGAAGAGTCCCCCTAAGCTCCGGTCATATCTTGTGGAACATCCGATCGCTCTTTCATGAGCTTGATCAGTATGAGTAGATCGTCAACAAAGGTGACTAGGCCATCCTAGATCACAGGCCAAACTTGTTCTCGACAAACTTCAGAACATTGACAAGCCATTTGAGCGTGATTCGGAGCACTGTCTTTTGATTGCGACACCCGTGCCTTTCATAAGAGTGTCCATATTCTAAGTACGATTGTAACTTCAATGCAACCAAAAATGTTATCGCCATGGGTTTACTCTTTTGTCTGTTCTTTTGGATTTAGGTCTTCTTTTCCTAGACTCCTTGTTACTGTTCGCAGGGCAATCTTTGGCCTGAGGCTTGGGAAAAACTCTTAGTTAAGCAGTCATTACCAAGATCATGAGCACAATGACAATATCTTTGGGACGCGACAGAAACTCAGGAGGCGTGAGAAGAGCAGATTTTCTCAGCGTATCAATTCCAGCTTTCTCGATTTGCTATGAGTATTGATACCTACTATGTTGGCCAAATCGTGCAAAAAGCGACTAAACACATTGTCTTGTAACTCCTGCTACCGCAGAGTAGTTGGTGCCTGTCTAAGACAAGGCACGAATGGTTTACAAATGGAGTCAGATCTACTAAGAGTGTATCAACGATACTGTCTCAGTGGAAGGCACCAGACTTGTTGGTTCTATTGTGCATTTTGATAGCACTATTTGCAAGGTCATTTGCTTCCGGGAGCTTGTGAGCCCTGTACTTCTTGCTAATGACAGGTCCCATGGAAATCGACTCAACTCCCACGCAGAATGATGGCCTGATTTATACCTGTAAAAAGTCATAAACTACTGCGGAACAGAGTGATGTCCATGTAGATTGTGTGGGAAACATTGTTTCACTGCAAAGACATCGTTTTCGCATAATACTGTGCATTTTTATAGTCATTTTTGCGATGTGAGTTACTCGTGAGAGCTCTGTACAGGTGACTCATCATTATTTGGTATTCAGTGATCTCTCATCTCAGAGCAGAGGTTCATATATGTCCATAAAAAGTCATAGACTACTATTAAAATGAGCTGTGTCCACTGAGACACAGACAAAATGAGCTATCTCACTGGACACAGATTGCTTTCGTTATACTACTATGCATTTCTATAGTCATATATCGTACCATCGTTTGATGATGGGAACCTGGGGCTTCATTCTCGTGGTCTGCTAATCTGAACCCAAGCCGAGCTCTCCTAAAAAACCAAGGGGTATTTTGTGCCTATGAAAAGTCATAACAGACTAGAAGATGCAGTCACGTCCAGTGAGATGTAGGTTCAGCATGCCATCTCAGTGGACAACATGAGATTTCTTGATATCATTGTGCATTTTTATGGTCCAATTTCCAAGGGTCGAGTGCTTGTGAGATCTTTCTATTGGATACTTTTAATGAAGAACCTTCTACTTCGATCAGACTCCCACCGAAATAGAAGGTGTTTTGAATACCTATAAAAAGTCATAAACTGGTATGAGAAAGAGCGAAGTCAAGTGAGATGTGTGTATGCTGGGTCATCTCAGTGAATAGTATAGGTTGCTATGGTACTTTGGTGCATTTTCATAGTCCCTTGTCTACGCATATTGTCATTTGGAGGATGTATATATAGGTGCGTATCTGATGTTACAATTGGTTTAAGTATATGCTAACGATATGGCACTATATCTATAGAGATAGAGGGCGTACTAGCTAACTGAGACACATAAGTTGTTTATAAAGACATATACCTAGCTAGATACAGTATGTAACAGCTATAGAGGGATGAATCAGAGAGAAACCATGTCACGTGCAATGAATATAGGTCACGTGCGATAGAATGGTATATTGAGAGCAGAAAGAACAGTGGTATTCAGTTTCTATAACTGTTAAACAGCCAGCAAGGGACAGCACGCTAAGCTTAGGCCTTAGCCTTGCCCTTGCCCCTTCCTTTACCCTTGCCCTTGGCCTTGGCCTTAGGGGCGGGAGGAGGAGGGGGAGAAGGAATATGCAGGCGGAGGACAGGGCGGATAGGAGGCATTACATCCTCGGA
>JALPCE010000245.1:0-36378 GCA_026538705.1 Aureobasidium sp. GC_Fusr_1 | reverse complement strand
GTCTCTGCTAGTCTGCATCTGTTGCTGTGTTTTTTTGCGCTTTTGTAGTTTTTTTGTCCAGGACTGGCGCCTTGCTGCTCTTCTCTTCCCTTGGCTTTCTTCGTAGTTGAACATTTGAAACTTCGTGTGGATTGTTATTGCTGTGCTCAGTCGGACTGATTCCGTTATGATTGATGAAGGGTGTGCTGCATCAATTGAGAGTGAGATACATGACAAAGACGTTAGGATCCTCTGCAATGTTCAGCACGGCACCGTGCTCTGCACCGATCTGGATAGCGGTCAGCCGGGGCACAATGGGCTTGAAGGTCTTCCCAAGGTAGATTCTACAACGCAAACAGCTGCAAATGTCTACAACGGGACGTGACTTACCGAAGCGGCAGTGTCGCTAGGGAACACAGTGATTCCGTGGAAAGTCAGACGCTGAGCCGAAGCGTCGATGTCCCAGCGTTTAGCGTACAGGTTGATGAACTTGTTGAAAGACACGTCCCGGGTCATCTTGCAGTGCATCTCGCGTGAGACGTCGTCTTGGCCAAGATACTTAACGACCAGGACGAACGACTTTGCAGGAGTTTCAATCTTCACACTGACGTCGTCCATCTCAGTCCAGTTGTCAGCGACATTGACAGGGACGACCGTTCCCGAATCCTGCATGACTCTAAGGGTGACAGCGTCTCCTAGATCGAGCTGGAAGCTGTGTTAGTCGATTCGATAGAAGCTGGAAGCTTGTAAAGTACTTGCCTCTCTAGGGGTGTCTGTCTCGCGAATACGAGCTTCGCATTTGTCTTTGAGCAGAAGATGCTCATGGTAGAAGACCACAGTGCCAGTGACCCCATAGCGTTCAGTCCATGCTCTCATGAGCTTGCTGAACTTAGAGCGAGAGGACATTTTGAAGTGCACTGCTTCGCAGTATTTGCCATCGATTATGCATTCCTGAACCACGACGGAAACCTGTTCGGGCGGGATGTCTTCAAGCTCGCCGCCTTCGCCGCCGATCTGCTCAGTCATGACCTCGATAATGTCTTCGTTCTCCATCTCCAGCTAGCCAGCGTAGTCAGTATCCGGTACCATTATAGTTGAGTTGAGAAGTCACTTACTGTAGCTACAGTGTCCTCAGGGAGGACGCGAGAACCTTCGTAGTAGAAACGCAAAGATGCCACAGGACGGCCGGCTCTGTCGGCATAGGCGGTTTGGACTTTCTCCATGCGGGTGTTCGACTTGACGCCAAAGGCAACCTGAGTGCCGCTCTGGTCTTTCAAAACAATCTGTACACGATCGGCGGGAGGGGCATCAGGTGCGGTGTTGGCGGGAGTTCTGGGCTCGTGGGGGTTGGCAGCGGCGCCGTTGTTGATGGGAGTGCCGGGTTCGGCGTCGTGTGTATCAGCGCCCTCAGTAGAGGCGGGTGGGCCATTTGGAAGACCCGACATGTTGCGTTCAGTAGTCGAGGTAGTGTTGGCTTGATTTTCGGTAGCAGATTCGTCTTCGACGGTCGGGGCAGGAGGCCAGTTGGCAGGCTGGTTGGTTCCTTCCATCGTTTGGTCGTTGTGTGTAGCTTGGAAGGAACAAGAAGGATATAGAAAGAGAAAAAAGGAAGTGGAGATGGAAGTGGAAAGGGATAAGCCGACTGGAGAGTGGTGGAGGTGAAGAGATTAGTGACCGAAGCGCGTGTTGATGTTTTGATTGAATGTGAGAAGTGATGACCAGGACAGACCGTGAGGCCGAGGAATTGACAGCTTGACTGTAAGCAATGTCGTTTGCTGCGTTTGTCGTCTCAAACCACCTATTGAATTGAATGGCAAACGACTGGGACAACTTCTGGCGGCTGAGATTTTAGGAGAAGTACCTACATGGGAGTGTGGTTGAGTAGTGAAAGCAGCTTGATGAAGCATTCACTTTGAATGAGAATGAACTACCATGACCATACTGAGCATATTGATCATCAGAGTGATTCCTTCACGAGGTTCACCAACACCAGTATCTGCATCTGCATTTCTCACTCAGGATATTGCAAAGATCCACATAATGTACAGAGGTTCACAGGAAGGCGCAAAGCTGGTCTCGTAGATGCACTTCCTACAGCTTGTAACAATTGGAAGCTCAGCATGGACCCAGATCTGCTGCATTGCAATCGGGATGTCTGCCAAGCAACAATTCGCACAAGGTGATGAGAGGGGAAGGGATTGAGATTCAATCAGCAGCCGGGAATAAGAGTGGATAGGGCTCGGCGGGCGGAGCCGCACTCCGGTATCCGATAGTAACAACAACAGAGATCAGAACAATTCCCCACCTGCAACCTCACAGAAGTTGACAACTGGAACAGCGACCAGAAGCAGCGCATTGCACAGCACCATGGCAGAACTCCCATCGCTGGTGCGCGTCAAGCGCAAGCGTGGCGAAGAGCCCACGGCCGACTTGTTCCTCGAAGAACGGACCCTGAAGAAGCAGCAGGTGTGGCAGTTCCGTCTGCAGCAGACACACCCCTCGCAGCTGCCATCTGACACGCCAAACGGCGGTGTGTCCGGAGCCTCCATTCCGTCCAGCGCCGTAGACCACTTCCAGCAAGAGCAGCAGCAGCAGCAGCAGCAGCACCACCACCACCTCCACCAACAGCTCCAGCAAGACACCCTGGTCCGTCGCGAGTTTCGCCTTGCCCGCCCAACTCACCCTCTCCACAGGCGCATCGAATCCGTCAGGAAGCGCAAAGCCCAATTGGACCTCCACGACATTCCCACCTTCGTCGAAGCCACTCCTAAGCGACGCCGTGTCGGTCAGGAGGATGCTCCTCAATCCGTTGCAGACACCCCTGTCTCCACCCCCAGCACACTCAAGAGACCCGGCGCAAGCTCCAGGCTAAAGAAACCCACTGCCGAAGCCCTCTTCCAGAGTCCCGCAAACCCACCTCCGGATCGTCTCGCCGACGCCCTTCATCGTTTTGCACTAGAGGAGGAGGCCCGCGAAGAAGCCCGCATAAAGCCGAAGGTCACCGTCATCCCTAAGAAGCCCGTTCAAAGATACCGTGAGCGCCATCCCGAGCAGTTTGCTGCTCAGGCGCAAAATACCAACAAGACAGAGGAAGATGTCGACATGACGAGCGACGACGATGATTATGTCTACGATACATATATCCGCACAAAAGACCCTGTGGTCCCCGCAAATCTCGAATCCGAAGATCCCTCCAAAATCCAGGTTGGCTACATTGTCATCTCCGAAGAGGACCAGCCTCTATGGGAGACGTACTTTGAAGACGACGCTGAAAGCGACAAAGAGTTCGAGACCGATGACGAGGACGAAAACGGTAAACATGCGACCCTTTCACCCAATTTCAGCAACCCGAATACTGACACATGACCTCAACTCCAGCTGAAGGTTACTATGCCGCTGATTATCCAGAGGACGAGGTTGCTTCTGACGATGAATACGACCGAGGCGCATACGGCTATCGTCATGGAGGATCCGACGATGAGCAGTGGGAGTCGGATCCAGATGAGTGGAGCGATGGCGATGAAGCAATGCAGAACCCTTGGAAGAAATTCCCTTGGATGCGCTCTTCCCAGGGTGCTCCCGGCGAACAAGATGACGAAGAGCTTTGAGAAGGCTTTCTTCATCTCGGCGCGGCTGACGATTGGTAAGACTGACACCACTCAAAATACCCGATTCTTTTCAGGAACCCATGATCGAAACCACGCGCTCGTTGCCGAACCATATCCTTTCCCTCTTCGGATATCTCTTGCGAAGACTTGTTGACTGGTGGAAGACCCCATTTGCTCCTGATGCGGTAGTAGACAGCCGTCAACCCGTCTTTCGCACGATGTTGGCCAAACACTTCTTCGAACGAGCGCTCGATCTGGTTCCAGTCCTTTTCTTTGCCGACTCGAACGTACATGATATAGAATTGCGCCTGATCCGAGTATGGCTCGCGCTTCTCCCGAGGTGTTCTTTCGAATGCGCTTTCGGATACCGAAGGGCTCAACATTTGGGAAGATGCAGATTGCAAGTTGTGTGTTTGCACCGATAGCTGGCTCTTCTGTGGTGTCAGGAGGTTGTCTATTGACATGATTTCTCTACAACGATCGCTGCGATTCGACTGCTGTTGGTGGTGGTAATGGTGCCCGCCGATCGAAGTCATCTTTGAAGAGTGGTACATAGTGTGAAAAGGTGCAGACACGCTTGACAGGGATCTTGTAGACAGAAGACACGGCGAGTTGTAAGGCTTATTCGAGAGCGGGTGGTAGGCACCTTTTGTAGTATCACTGCTGGACATCTACAGTGTGGTGCAAGGCATGATGAATACACCAAGCCGAGTCCTGACGTATCACATTTTTACGGCTCTCGACTCTTGGGGTTCGTTGCTTGTCACAAGTCTGCATGCGTGATTGTGTTGCTTTCTTCGAGGTCGAAGCGGAACAAAGTTGTGTTTGACAGCCGTCCCCACCCGCTCCCAAACACATCTCGGACACACCGCCCATTTCCAATGCACGCTTCTAGTTTGGCAATCGATGCCATGGGCGTACACGGCGAGGCGGTCACTGGAAGACAGGAGGAAGAAAGGACGGCTGCCGTTGCTTGCTGCTCCTGCTACTCAAGCTGCACTCTGTTTGTTGTCGGCATCGGCGTCGTCACCGTCAGCAATCGCCAGCCAGACGCCTTGTTTTCCCCAAGCCTGTCGATTCATGGCAATGCACGCTGCCGATAGGAAGGTCAAATTTACAATCTGCCATGTCGCCCAATGGGACGTCGCGCATCTTGGTCTGCTCGAGGTTGTGTGGTGTCGCCCCACAGCTGGGAGCAAAGGGCTTGCTTGATCCATTCCAGAGAAACCAGATGAGAGACGACCACAAACACCTGTTGTGCAACGCTGGATGTCTGCGGCCAGATCCACATAACGCCTCCCTTCTTTTCTGATAGCGCCTAAACAACCATCACCGGCTCACAGCATATCGACTTGCAACCCGAAAGCGTGGCACACAGGTCCAAGGCTAAGAACTGCCGGCAGCAGAGTGGGACCCGGCTGAGCGGGCAGTACCAGACTCATGGCATTTCCTTGTTTCCCTCTCCAAAAGACAAACATGGTTGCTTATACACGTTTCCAGCCCTTGGTGTCTAGACTTTATCATGGCATGTCAGGCGGTTCTTTTTGGTCTCTCTTATCGTCTGATTATCCGGCAAGGCAGAGCGATATGGTAGGTACTGACCGAGTTTCACGGAGACCGGCCGCAAGCCTTCGCCAATCCCAGCGATCTGGATCGAATCACCGAGCTTGACGTGCTTTGTCGAGCATGGGTGACTGTTACAATGCGAAGTGGTGTGCTTCCCCACGGGTCCAGTTCCGTACGGAAGCGAGCTCCGAATTGGTGTTTTCGAGACAAGCATCATGCTTTCTCCGACCAGATCAGCCGCGAATGGGATCGATCTTCTATGGCTGGTCTACTTGAACAAAGAAGAAATCGTTACTTCACTTGCCCGACACCATGTGTCTTCTTGATTGCATTCCCTTATGCCGTTCATGGCTGCATAGAGCCATGGAGCAGGTTCGTCCTCATTAAGCTCAGGCACAGAATACGTGCAGCGCATGGCACCTTTGTCTGCAATTCCATCGTTCAAATTCTCCTCTAAACATAGTCAGTCAGGGTCCGCGGCAACAGCGCCTTCGCTTGTTGCTTGAAGAAATTGCTGAAGATGCATGGGTCCGTTCTGAGAACTTGCTGGCATCTCCAATCAACCATCGCTGCGGTTCCTCGGCCGATCCGGAGGGCCAAGACAGTAATGCGACGTCAGACTACTCACTCTTCTTTTGACGGTCCAGTAGAGCTACTATGTCGGCTTATCTAGGCAGAGAAATGGCCTCCTTCCATGGCTGCGGATTCTGTCACTGGTACTTTACGGCCATAATACAATCACAAAACAGGCTTGGTACCTACTATACAGTTGGGTCCATGGTTTGTTGACACAAGGGCAGCACTTCTGATGCTTCTCTCGCCCGCCACGTATTATGTGAATCAACACGACCGAATAATCCGCAACCGAATGGCTTACAAATGTGTATGTAAGGGTGTGACACATGCAGAGCAACGGACAGAAGAATTGCAACACACGAAGAGCAAGATGAGCATTCAATTGAACACGTTGCACTGAGTTTCCAGTGATGTTGGGTTCTGTTATCATAGCACATGATCAGACGTTGTACTCGAGCCTTGTCCACGCTGCAACTGAGCCAAAATGGTTGACTGTGGACTGAACATCGATGATCATCACGCGATGTGTAGTTAGACATCGAGAATTCCTGTCAGCAACTCAACAGCTAGAAGAGGAGGTTGGAGACAGTACGTGTATAACTAAAGAGAGGAGGAGTTTTGAGAGATCATGTCCAAAATAGGAAGCTGCTCAACAGCCGTCCCCGCTCGTTTCGCTCCTCGGCCTATGAAACATCACCTTCGAGGACAACTGCTTGTTACATTCCAAAGATAACAGGCAGATAAGGAATTCGATATAAGAAGCTACGGCAGAAGCTGTGACACAACTTCTCCTCACCAGACTGACTTGGAAATACCACCACTAACGTCAATTAATCCAAGCTCTACGCACAGCCACTCAGTACATCCTACACAATCATGGGCAAGGGCCGCAAAGCTATCATTGGCAATGCCGATAATTTCTGGCTACACTCTTCCAAGGAAAACAGCTTTGATCTCACGCATCCACAATCGCCTTCCAGCGAAGCGATCTCACCTCGACTCGACCTAATCACATCAACTACACCCATCACCCTGGACCCACAGAAGACAGCCCTTGTCATCATTGACATGCAGAACTTTTTTCTGTCAGAAGCATTCGGGAGAAAGAAAGGAGCTGGCCACGATGCGGTCAAGAACCTGGAGCAATACGCCATCCCTGCAGCAAGGAAGGCGGGAATACAGGTCATATGGTTGAATTGGGGGTTGACAGACAAAGACCTCGACGTCATGCCCCCTGCCATTAAGAGAGCCTTCGGATTTGAGGTGATCCTAGACGATGAGGACGAGGAAGTCGAAACCGATACGGCAGAAGGAGACGTGTTCCGAGAACATGGAGCAGCGGGTAACCCAAAAGTCGACCCTCAGGATACCGTTGTACTGGAGAACGGCAAAGACAAACGCATCTACAAGGGTCTGGGTTCATGGTGCGGGAATCTAGAGCTTCCAGATGGTACGACTGTGGATGGAGGAGGCCTTTTGATGCGCGATGCCTGGAACTCGGCATTATATCCTCCTCTGGACACCTTGTACGAAGAAGGCATCGGCTGCTGGATTAACAAAGATCGTATGAGCGGTATGTGGGGAGTTCGCACTGACTGCGAGGACTTCTTGCAAGAGAAGGGAATACGCAGTCTACTCTTTGCAGGAGTCAACACCGATCAATGCGTCAGCGGGACCTTGACTGATGCATTTAGCAAGGGTTACGATTGCGTGATGCTCAAGGACGCATGCGGAACGACCAGCCCGAGTTTCTCGCAGCAGTGTATCGAGTTCAATGCGGCAAAGAGCTGGGGTTTCGTAGCCACGTGTGCGGATTTGGCGAGAGGTGTGGAAAATATGGCCAGCCGATAGGATGTTGACCACGAATCATTGGGTAGCGTTGTAGAAAGATATTCTTACCAAGCCCGCATTCCTACAGTATGTTTCAAGCAGATCAAAACTCCTCGCATGGAATTTCAGATGGCACGACATCAACATGATCAGTTGGAAGACATGTACAGGCACGTTCTCGACATCTTTATCTTCACCTATACCAGATGTCTGACTTGATGATCGAGGGCTGTAGCCCTCCTGACCTTTGTCTCTTACTGCCAACGATCAAACTTCATGGCGTGTTACTGCAGGTCCGTAGTCCCTGTAGTCCAACACCTAGCCAGATAGCGTGGGCTTCAGGGTTCTGTGCTACAAGGGACTCTTGAAGCCAACTCTAGATGCAGCACTGCCTGCTTCTCCACGATTCAGCTAGCGTGGATCTGGTCGCACCGAAGACAAATGTCTGGCTAAGCGATCTCCGAATACAGAGCTAGCTTGAAAGTCGCAACGACATGCTATCATGACCTCTATGATTCGAGCGATCGCGCTTCTGTTGAAGGCGGGTCATACCTTCTGTCTCAATCGGTATGCGAACACGAACTCGGTTGTGCGACCGTCTTCCTGTTGCGGACACCGGCACATGTTTTCCTTTCGAGATGTTTCTGAGATACGGTTTGTCAAAACATTCGAAAAGATGGATCTCGCGCCTTTGTGAAGAACACTGATGGCTCCAAGCTTCTCAAGATGCTGTATGTGATCAAGAAAGACCAAACAGTGTTTGTGTTCAAGTTCGGGGTAGACTCCGCAACTGAAGATTGATCTTGCCCTTTGCCCACATACACGTGCTACTCGACGTGATGACGGCGGGCAAGCTGGTGAACAGTCACGATGCTGATGATGCGTAGGACATAGCAACAGTGAGAGCTAAGACACTAGCTGATGCTATTGCATGGATCGTTGGTAGCTTTAAGAACTTGTTCACCAAGCTGAATGGAAAGTGGAGCCGTTGATGGAGGTGCGAGGAAACGAAGTCTGTACCTGCTGACGTGGAGGGTCGCTCTCGCGTTCGAGCTGGCGTATGGGAGCACATGGACAGCATAACATGCCTTGTCAGTGGAGAATGTATCGTCTTTTCATGGTCTACCTACGCCTTTGCAGCGAAGAAACTGATCAAACTGCCAAATGCCAGACCAGCCACCAGACACAAGCCCATGAATCCACCCGAAGCCTCTCGTTCCTCTGGTTCAACCCACTCGGCAGCACCCATCATACACATGCTGCCGAGATAGCCATTTGATATGCCAAACAGCAGTTGAACGACAATCAAGTAGAAAACGTCACTGTCGACCACAGCGCCTTGGCCACGAATGTTGCAGAGATGATACAACGGGATGAAGCACACACGGGCGATGGAGAGTATGAAGGTAAGCTTTGGTCGGTGGATTAGGGAGAGGCGAGGCACGGCGGGCAGCAAGCGACCTAGTAGATCACCAGCGTTCCAGCAAAGGAAGGCCAGTGGTATGAAACAAGGGGCTTGGAAAAGGCGAGACGACGAGTGAGTTGCGTTGACACTCAATATGCGTTGGGTATAGATTGGGAACATCATGGTGACAGTAAATGTCAAGAAGACTGCAGCTGCGAGCCAGCGCAGCTTGCGGAAGAGCACGGTGAGTGGCACTGCGTTTCTCTCAGGCTGTTCCAGGCTGCCAACACTGGAGGCCATGTCTTGATAAGCTGCAGCGCTCTTGGCATTGTGTTGCCGAACAAGGTACAAGAAGGCGACCAGCGTGGAAGCACATATGACGGTCGCAGTAAGGAAGTAGGCGAAAGCGGCGGTTCCAGGGACCGCCGGTGCAGAAGCTCCAGGCGCATCATCAGACGGCTCACCTGACTGCGAGCTTGTGACGGAGAGGATCGAGACGATCTGAGCAATGCAAGGAAGCACGCCAGCGACGCCTTGTCCAGCCATGATGGCCTGAGTATATGCCGGCTGGGCGAAGCCGGAGACGAAAGCAAAGACACCGTTCTGGCACAGGCCAGCTGCCAGACTGGTGAAGAAGACGATGACGATGAGGAAGGCGAAGTAGGCGTTGGCGCTGACGCCGAGAGCAAACCACGTCGAGAGAGCGAGCAATGTGAAAGCGAGCAAATTGATCAAGAGAGACACGACGATACGGCGAGGATACGATGCGCGCGCTTGCATATTCGTAAGGACGAGCATGCTGGCCAGGTTCGTGATGCTGGACACGGCCAATTCAGAGGCCTGGAAATTGTCTAAGAGGCGGTCGCTCGACGCAAAGCGGCTCTGGAAGTAGGGGCCTGCCGCCAGGAGCATGTTCCACGCCCAAAGCATGGCCACCCCGAGCAGCAGGAAGATGGAGTATTCTGTCCACGAGAAACATGTCGACTCCCGCAGCTCCTGTCTCTCTTGCTCCTCGTCGGCCGAAGCTCCTTCGATGGGCTCATAGTCCTGCTCTTGCTGCCACAGGTTTCGCACGCGCTCCATGACCACTTGTGTTCGCGTTTTCTCGCTCGGGCTGGTCTTGAACAAAACGAGTGTTGGCGTAAAGGTGTCAGTCCATCGTGACTGCCCAGTTAGTCACCAAGTCACGTCTCTGACCTTGATGTAATGCGACAATGCCAAGAGCGCACAACTTGACGACCTGTGGAGATGCAAAGTTATGAAAATACACAAAGACATCATTTCTCTCCCCTCAACTTCTCGTAACGACCAGCTTGCGAGGCCTTTGGATTCCTGCCCTTCTATCAGCCTGTTTGTTTGAGCCAACGATGCCTGCTACGATATTCAAGACTCTCTACGCTACACACGAAGCAGTATATCTTTGCGATTTTTCTCCGGATACCAAGGTGATATCTTTGTCCGATACATGAGAAGCCATCACACAGGATTTATGAGTCACTTGCTGGCACTTGCTCCGTCTATTCGCATGGAAAGCAGTCCATCCCCTTTACAAAACGGCCTCAGAATGGCTATTGCCATATTGATAAATTCTTCTCAGATGGTGATGACTTCCGTCCCCTTGAGCGCTATCAGAGTGGTGTACATGGAACGACCACCTGCATTATTTGCGTGAAGGACCATGTGTCTGTCATCACCCCAGACTGACATACCGCCAGGAGCTTTGAGTCCGTTCCCGTCTCCAGTCTGGAACAATGGACTATTTGCACGTGTGTATGGTCCCATCAGATTGGTCGCCGTTGCATAAGAGACCGTGTATCCCGAACTGGCGAAGCAACCGCTACTGAAGAAGAGAAAGTAGATGCCGGCTCGAGAACGTGTCAATACTGGAGCCTCCAGAATGCCTTGATCCGCGACACCGTCGTTATCCAAAAGAGCAGCTGCATTTCCAGTAAAGGTATGACCGTCGGCAGCCACCGGTTGAAGCATCAATGGCGTACCTACGATGGGTGCGACAGTGTTGCCGCAGGCCCCTCCGTGACCAATCGAATTACCGTCGACTTTATATACGACATATCGTTTGCCATTTCTGTCCTTGAAGCCAGAGGCATCGATGGCGCCTCCTTTGGATAGCGGACAGAAAAGCGCATCAGCCAGGCCTATATATGGGCCTAGTATCGTTGGCGAGGTGGCAGCGCCAACGCAATGTTTCGATCCATCAGGCCTGGCTGCCGCAGTCGCTGAGTAATACATGACGAAAGAACCATCATCCTGAATACGAATCAGTGAACAAGCAACTCCATGTAGACACAGAACACTCACCAATTGTTGGACATCTGGAGCCCACGTCAGATAGTTGGCCATCCGCACCCAAGCTGGAAGTACAGGTAGTGCATCGAATTGCGAGCCATCTGCGTTCCTCACTATCGACCAATCATCAAAATTCGAAGATCGGGCTACTTGAATCTTGATATCGGTGCCTCGAGTATGGGTAGCAAAAGCGTACCAGGTGCCGTTGACTTTGATGATGCTCGGATCCGGGAAGTTGGCAGTAACGGCCAAGTCAATCGTCGCTCGCTTTGACAGAGATATTTGATTGTCACCTCTGACGAGACCAAGGACGGCAAACAGTATCCATATGAAAGCATACACCGGACTCTTGAACATGTTCGCGGTCGACGCGAAAAGTGGGAGTGGCTAATAGAGAGGGGTTATGTCCACACAAATACTCTGGCAACGGCGAATATTACGATAAACGGGCGACCGTTGCGAAGGGGAGACAAATTACTATTCTACTGGGGCTGGATAACGTCTAGTGATTGCAGCTTCGTCTTGCCAGGCGGAATTCAAGTGTACTCTTGACTGAGCTACGAAAGATTTCTGAGCCGCTTGTTGCAAGCAGAGTCGGGAGGGGTATCGAGAAAGACTCATTTGTGCGCGGCAGATTTGTAGTCAGCTTGCAGTCTACTAGTCATACAGCCAGAAATGATAGGCTATGATGTCCCACAATTCGAATGCACTGCCATGGAGAAAGCGCTGCCAAGTTGAATCGACTCGAGGGAGGGTTGCGATGTACTTCGTGCAGGAGACTTGCTCACAAGCTCGCATATAGAGACCAGACCATTGGTGGTCTCTCAGGAGCGATCTCGTGTAACCATCTATGGCCACATCTGGAGAGGTAAGTAACTGTTTCATTGATAAGTCATCTTGTGTAGTTGTATGCATATTTCAAAGTGGTTTGAAGACCATCCAGAAGCTGAAGGATGCGAGAAATGATTTGGCTGAGGCAGTGGCTGAAAGCCAAGCTTTTAGTCGACACTCGATACGACTGAGATCTTGCGTTTTAAAGTCGGTGTTCATATGCTATGACCATACAGTACCGCACTGCTTTCTAGTACAAATCGTGATGGAGATGAGAGAACAGGAAAGGCTTTTCTGTTAGGCTGGACTGCGAAGCCACGTATCCTGGAGGCGTGACGGGTCTTATCAGCCGACCATGTATCACATTGGACTTTGTTTGCACAACAACTGAAGAGAAGATGAGACAATAAAATGAATTTGCTTCAATCAAGCTAACTTCAGTAAGAAAGAGTCTCAAGAATGGCTTGGTGAATAGGCAAACATTAGAATCGATCATCTGATAAGATAAAAACTTGGAGCCGCCGAGGTAAATTAGCCGCCGAGGTGTCCCGATCTCCACGAGGACACCACTCGAAGGGCCTTGTTGGTTCAACATGCGAGGTTCAGCTGTCATGTCAAAGCTTCTGCTGATCAAATTCCTCTGATCACGAGCTGTCGGAGGGGTGATCATCGGAAGAATCTGGACCCTCGGGACCTCGCTTTGAGGATTTCTGGTCGCCGGTTCTCGGATTTGTCTGCCGATGCAAGACCTGCGAGTCGGAACATGCATTGACAAGACAATCCTTCAACCAGAAATGAAGGCCTCTAGAGAGTCATGGAAGACACATTACTGCACATGGCTGATATGGTTTACCGTCAAAGGAGAGGTCGCTGTCGGCAAAGTTGGCATGGAAGGCCACTAGAAACGCGACATGGCGTTTGTTAAGAACGTACCCTGAGTCAACTCCAGCCATGGCCATCCTCGTGGCAAAGTATAATCCACACGACGCCTACTGTCGGCTCGTAAAACTTACGTACGTCGCTTACTTGCGCGTAGCCCTCGAATTTCATTGCCCTCAAGGCGCCATCGCTGGACACGGTCTAGTTGGTCCAAGGAACTTCAGCCTGGAGTAGTCAGTACCGAACTACTCACCAATAGCATCACACTTTGCTCCATAGGGCGGCCGTTTGCCCTCTCCAGATGGGGTAAGTCATGGGGAGGATCCCGTTAACATGGTCGTTTCGCGATCTACGCGTAGATCTCCACATGGGTTATTACAGTAACACCTCTTTATAGCGATTATTCCTATCTGCCGTTTCAATATCGTTATATCGAGGTTATCGTTATATCGAGAACTCTTAGCACTACTTATGCTATGTAGTTATAAAGAAGGAGGTAATTTATGCTTAACGGAGGCCTCTATTCCTTCGATCTTATAGCACTACCTCGTGCTTACTTAGCTACTTAAGAACTAGTACTAATGTATTAGTAACTAGCTACTACTCCTCGTATAATTAAAGAAGCCTTAGCGCGTTAATAGCCTCTCGAACCGATATAGCTAGTAGCTCCTTAAGCTCCTTATCTAGCTTATAGTCCTCCTAAGGATCGAATTAAGCGGCAATCTCCTCCTCTATTTAGTCGGTTACCTTAAGGCTATAGACTAATTCCTTAGCTAGATTAAGGAAGCTGTTAATTAACATAACTAACTAAATTCGCTACTACTACTAGAGCTAGTTTATAAGGCTACTAACCTTAGAGGTAACCCCTTCTACTTCTACGCTCTCTTAAAGCGTAGAAGGCCGCGATACTAGTGTTAAGTAGTACTAGTAGTTAGTTATTATAGCCTCTAAGATGGTTTGCTATGCTTATATGGACTAGCGTATAGCCTTAAGTACGTTAGTTGTTTTAAGAGGGTTCTTGCTAGCCTCGAATTAATTAACCATATATAGCAGCTAGCGCTTACGATAATGAGCCTTCTACGCGCGTATAATACCTTAATTAAGCGGTTAGTACTTTAACGTAGCATTTAGTGGAAGCTAGCAGATAATAGTGTTTTATAGAGGCATTAGCTTTAAGGCCTTAATAGTAGCTATATAAGCTAAGAAGTTATCCATTAATAGAAGGACTTTACGGCCACTAACTTGCTAATTAAACCAGTAGAGCCACTTAACCATAATATTAGTCTTTATCTATACGTTGCCGTTCTATCGCTAGAAGTAGCCGAGCGAATTAATGTTAATATTAGTAGCACTAAAGGCTCGAGGCTTCCGGTGCTTGCTAATAAACTAAAGAGGTAGCTTATAGCTACCGTCTACGTTATAGCAGAAGTGCATAGTAATACGAGCCTTCTTAAGCTTTATGCTAGTAATAGCTTATATAGCTTAGCCTCTATTAGGAGTAATCTTCTAGTAGAGGCTAGATTTATCGCAGTTATATGTGTTTAAGGGGTGGAACTAAGAGGCTATTGCCTATATAGCGACTAGCTGCTTAGTAACTGTAGCCTTATTAACTAAGCTAGCTTTGCTATGTCGGACTCTCTCTATAATGCTATGCCTCCTCTTAAACTTCTTAAGCTAGCTATTGCTAAACTAAGGTACCTCTATGCCTTAGTAGATCGGTAGACGGTGCTAGAAGCAAAGGGCCGCGGCCTTAATAAGGTCGTTTAATATTAGTACTTAAGTCTCGATCTGTAGCTGCCATTCGTAGAGGCATGCCTCGAGCTCTAGCTAGTGCTGCGTGCGAAGCCTCTTATTCGAGGGGCCGTCGCTACGCTAGTCTAGCTCGCTAAAGCGCGCTAAGAGGCTCTTAGAGATTGTGCCTTACGACGGTCGATATCGTTGTACGGATCATTGCTATAACGAGGTGTTACTGTAATGCAAAGCATTAATTCTCCGACCGAGAGATGGACCACACTCCGGTCCTTCTCATATTCTTGGTCAGAGCCATCATTATCATCCTAATCTGGTGAATTTATCCTTGAGTGAGGGAACTGCGGGTCTGTGCGGTTCTTCGACTCAGTATTGTATGCATGAGGCGATTAGCATCTTGTTCGACCCCGAGGCTGGCCGCGTAGAGAAAACCAGCATACGAGAAGGGTGAAGATACGATTGATGATGTTGACTTCCCAAGAATAGTACGAAGATCGCTCCGCAGATTCGAGTCGTAGTACCCTGATGATCATCTACCTCGGATGATCTACCTTTTCTATTCGCAGATGATGGCCGATCATAGGGCATACGATAATCTCGGACTGCCTCAATGATGCTCTTCCAGAGGCTTGGCACCTACAACAATCACGGACTCGCCGAGACATCAAACCGACACGTCTTGCCAGATTGGGTTCACATCTAATAAACATTCGATCTCACTCAGCTGTCGTGGTCAGCGAGACCATGCCACATGCAATAGACTCAACCATAGATGCTGTGGCTCACCTGACACCGGGAGATGTACGAAGATAAAATGCCAGAAGGCATGAGTAGGGTAAGCAGTGCAGACAGCAATGATCGCACCTTTCTCTCGGTAGCTTCAACGGTACTTCTTTGGCTCATGTTCTTCGGGTTTGATTCCTGAGGTCATGCCACACAGCGCGGCTTGTCGGAATCTAAGAACAAATGATCAGCAGGGGTAGAGCCTTACATGCCACATGGTACATATTGCGACATTGAAATCTCTTGACCAAAGCAGTACACGTGGAGATGAATACTGAATTTCTTCGATCTTCATTAGTGATATATATTAATATGCCCCTGCTTTTGTCCAACGAGCGGATGCGCTATCCTTTCCAGGGCACCTTCACCCATGCTGGCTCTTGGATATTCCAACATTGTCATACTCATATCCTCGTGAGGTGGTAACAAGGCCACTACATGTTGGCCTTCTTTGGGAGTCATGCCAGAGCCTGCTCGACCTTCTCCAGGCAGTCGAAGAACTCGTTCCAGTGGTACATGATGGTAATGGCTCCGCACTCCTCAGTCAACATCTTGGCCATTCTGTCGATTTCCTCTTTCTCGTCGTAGGCGCCGACGTAGCCAATGAGGGGAATTTTCGCATTCTTGGCAGCGGTGGCTCCAGACTTGCTGTCCTCGATGGCTACGCATTGGCTGGGCTCGACACCGATCTCCTTGCATGCGTGGAGGTAGATAGCGGGGTCCGGCTTCGAGGTTGGCTTCTCAAGAGAAGTAGCAGCACTGTAGACGTGCTCGGCGGGGAAGAATTTATCCTGGCCGACCTTGCGGATGGAAGCCTGGACTCTGGAGAGAGCTGATGATGAAACGACTGCAAGACCGTACTTCTTGCTCTTGTATAGCTTCTCAAGAACCTCGGTGGCACCAGCGCAGGGCTCGGCCTTCTTCTCCAGTGTCTCGACAACCTTGCCGAGCTCGCGGTCGACGTATTCGTTGAACTCGGCCTCTGGGATTTCGAAGCCGTACTTCTTCTGCAGGGAGACCATCATGCCTCTGAAGTTCTGGCCAACAAACTCTTTGAGGAGCTGAGGGCCGGTGTAGCGGTCTGACTTTCCATGCTTCTCCAAGATCTCGTTGGCAAGTTCGGCACAGGCCTCAAACGCGAGGTGCTCGCTCAGGACGAGAGTGTTGTCGCAGTCGAACAGAATCTCCTTAATCTTTTGTTTCTGTGTTAGCCATCGGAGCCATGAGATGATGCCGATCCACAGGATGAGGTAGCCGATGAGCTGCTCGAAGCTGAGGAGGTGCTGGAAGCTGGGGAGCTGCTCGAAGCTGAAACGTACCGGTGCCATTGCTGATGTGGATGGAATGAATGGCGAGGAGGAATAGGGTATGAATCGTAACTACAGAGGTTTATATATACGGAACGAAAGGAAGAAAGTCACGAAGCGATGCGTTGTGCAAGTATCAACAAAGCAGCGTCTTGTTGATTCGAGTCGCACATCCCCTCACCAACTGATCGACGTCACCTTCCCCTCCAACCAACCCGGCACGTCCACGCTGGCGCCAAGCTTGTCACATCCACGATGCATACCACTGTCCACATGAGGACTACGCGTGGAATCTTCCGAACAAGAAACAACAATTTGTTCATTGTGATCATGAAAGCAAGCTCTTTGCCAGCCATGCTCTGAACCTTGCAGCAAGACAACAGAACAAACCATCACACGCTCGCGAGCTAGCCGCTTTCCTGCCGCTGTGTCTCCACGCGACCTCAAGGACAGACAGGCAGGAGCGGGGCAAATATCGCTTCAATCTAATCATCGGTTATGACGCTTGCGCCTGCCGTCTACAATAATTCTTGCCCGGATGCGAAGAATGTACTTGAGTGATTTTGTGTTCCTGGGCTTGCGGTCGCCGAACAATTTTACGAGCACCACCTCGAGCTTCTTGATTCCTGGATTTCGCTGCTACACTGCTCGTGCTAGGTAGTGGGATCCTACCGCCTTGGAACTGCCCCTTCCGTTCAACAGAAGATCTGATCTCAATCGTAACACTGCAGCACCGAGGAGAATACAAGCCACTTGGCAAAGAAAAGCGTGGCTTGGTGGCACGAACACTGCAGCTGCTTGGTACACAAGATGATACTGAGGGATGTTCTCGTTCGATACGGACGTAGAGGCGGATATCTACAGACTCTTCCCTATCCCAACACATGTTCTTCGGCACTTTCTTCTGTCTTATCAGCGCCGTCCGACTCTTGGATACCCTGCTACTCATCTCGTCTGTCAACGTATGAGAATCTGTTGATGTGAACCTAGGTACGACAAATGGAGTGAAGTTCAGTTCCACAAGAGTGTCTCTTCATATGGCTATCAGGAGACAACACTGCTTTGAAGTAGGGAGGGTCTACCAATCAGAGCCAGCTCTGTGTTTGTTGCCCAAGCCCGAAGGGTTCTGCTTTTGACTTCTCCTTGGTCTCGACCGTCAGAAATAGCGTCCGCTTGTCTCTCTGCCTTCTGGATATTCAGTACACTTATCGGATGTTGTTGTAGACTGGTATTTGTAACTTCTTGGATGCCACTCATTTGTACAAAACCTTTCGACTTCTCGTTGCCTTCACATGTCGCTTTTTCCCTGGGTTTGACATTGCGGCAGCCGGCCTATTCTTTGCCAACCTCTCAGCAGGTATTGAAAGAATCACAGGTCTCTCGTCCGATGTAGACGAGCGACCTTGCCGCGTACAGACATATTGTACGATATAGCAAAGGTTCGATTGCCTTTCTCTATCGAACCCATGTTCGAACCACATAGAGGACTCATCGGTGCGTGGTGTCACCTGCAGCTTGAATGGTCAGATGCAGGTACCCAGTCTCCCACAACTCTGCTACTTCTCGTCTATAAACTTCCTCTCCTGGAGACCACACTTTTTCGGGATGGTAGAGTATCAATCTATCATGGTGGTATGCGCAATCCTTGTTTCGGAGCACAATATTGCACACTTGTTACGGAATTGGGTTGGATGTCAAGCAACATACTGATGAAGTACGACATACGGGTAAGCGCAGCTTGTGATAGAGGAGACCAACCGTCAACCCAGGCATGTAAGTGTCTGTGAATGTTGTTGTCCGTCAATCAGTCAGGATTCTCTAAGCTCGCCGAAACAAATTCTGAAACATGTCATACATCGAGGCAAACCTGGTCAAAAGTGTCAAGCACAACATATTGACAGTACAGACGTCGATTTTCCGTAGATATCTACTTGATGCTTCAGAGCATCACGGTATATGCTACGGCCAATCAATGGTCCATGAGGGGACACACGAGTGGCGTAGAGTACTGGAGAATCATGGCCAGGCTCTCCGTAATAATTCGCATGGACGCGCGTGTCGTGGCAAAGAGATGAGCATAAACCACATTTCACCATCATGAAGAGACTTGTTGTTGGCAGCAGATGAAGATGAATTGGAAGCCATGACGATGTGAGGCCTCGGGCCGAAGACGGCAAAAGGTTGTTGCCATGGTTTCTATAAACAGCACGGCCCTCGAAACGTATCCCCGCCGTATTGCGCAGTCACAGAGGCGGCGCATCACCTTGATAAACAAAAGTTCATATCGATTGGCGAATCGCATGGCGCAGCAGATTGAGAGCCATACAGGAGAGGGAGAGAAGTTCGACCGAATGACACATTTTGCGCCAAGGTGTGTCCGATCTTACCGTGAAGAAGGATTGCTTAGTGAGGCTGCGGTAAGAAGGACGCGTTTCAGGGTTGGTGCATGTTATGGCGCAGTGAGTGCAAGGAAGAGGGGAGGGGATGACTTCAGCTGCATTTGCTTGCTGTAGCAACGGCTCTCGATCTAGTGCCGCTTTCGCCAATCTCTTTTCCAAAACCTAGAATATTTCATACAAGTCTTTTGTTTGACTCGATACCTACCTTGTCTGTTAAACGACGACTGCCAGGTGCTCCGAAAGTTGTCGCTTTCGCAAAGCGCAAACGCCTCGAGTAAACAAACTCCACATCAGCCACGATACATACGACTCTCCACCCCCGGTTTCTGACAGGCGGATCTTTTTGAGGCACTCTTGAAACAGCGCAAACAGCAAGAGAAGGAGAGAGAGAAAGTGGTTGCGAATATCGAGTAAAATCGTGCATACGGGATATTGCAGAAAGTTTCGCAGACATGTCGTACAACCGTCTTGGCCGTAAGTGTAATACCCAGCCTCCAGAGAAAAGAGTCGACAGGAGTGAAAGAGTATGGGAGATGGCAGGAGTTCCTGGGAGCTTGAAGGCTAGAAGTGGACTGGCTGGCAACATTCCTCAGACGCTCCGTGTCGGGCACGCGTTTCATAGACCAAGTTGGAGCTTCGCTGACCGGGCCATCTTGTCGCAGCATACGGCCGCCATTCGCCTGACGAGGACGAACATTACGGCGCCCAGTCGCAAAACCCATTCATGGATCCTCGCGCCGGCAGACCACCGTCCCCAGGACATCCTCTAGAGTCGTACGCCTTGCACGACAATCCCTACACCCACGACGAGCCGCTGCACATGCCCATGGGTCCTGGTCCTCGTCCAGGCGCCTCGCCTATGCCTGGCACGCCCTCAGACAGACTCCAGGCTCAGCCTACAGTGAGCTCATTCACACATCCCGCATCTATGCGCCCTGCTCACCACGCATCATAGTTCTCAGTAGAGCACGTTCCCGGCTACGGCCACAGCGAGAGCTACGATTCGCATCACTATCAGACAAGTCCCGTCTACCCACCTGGTGATTATGCCTTCAACCCCGAAGACCACCACGACGCATACCACAATGAGCCCTACCAACCCGCCATTACTCCCATGGAAGAAGTCTACGGCCCTCCCTCCGACGGCCAACATCCCCATTACTGGCAGGATGAGGTCGACACACGCCCTATCTTGCAACAAGACTCTGCCTACGGGCCTGACCCTTATAACGTGCCTACTCCTGTGGCAGAAGAGCAGATGGAAATGAACGCAGATCAGCCACAATCGGGAGGCGGACTCCGTAGGTGGAAGACAGTCAAAGAAGTGCAGCTCTTCAACGGCAACCTGGTCCTCGACTGTCCCATACCTCCAAGACTCTTGAACCAGATTCAGCACGCCCAGCCTCCGGAGCGTGACGAGTTCACACACATGCGCTATTCCGCTGCCACCTGCGATCCTTCTGAATTTTACTCGGAGCGCTTCACATTGCGCCAGAAACTCTTCGCCAAACCCAGGCATACCGAACTGTTCATCGTCATCACCATGTACAACGAGGAGGATGAGCTGTTTGCCCGTACCATGATTGGTGTCATCAAGAATATCGAATACATGAACTCGCGAAACAGCAGCAAGACTTGGGGAAAAGAGGCCTGGAAGAAGATTGTCGTTTGCGTCGTCAGCGATGGTCGTGCGAAGATCAACCCTCGTACCAGAGCTGTCCTCGCAGGTCTGGGTGTTTACCAGGATGGCATTGCCAAGCAGCAGGTAAATGGCAAGGATGTCACTGCTCACATCTACGAGTACACCACTCAGATGACACTCGAACTCAAGAAAGGTGTGGTCTCGGTTAAGAAAGGAAACACACCCGTCCAGATGCTCTTCTGTCTCAAGGAAAAGAATCAGAAGAAGATCAACTCTCACAGATGGTTCTTCCAGGCCTTTGGTGAGGTTCTCGACCCCAACATCTGTGTTTTGATCGATGCAGGTACAAAGCCAGGAAAGGACTCTATCTACAAGCTGTGGAAGGCCTTCGACCTTGAGCCTATGTGCGCCGGTGCTTGCGGTGAGATCAAGGCCATGCTGGACCATGGTAAAACTCTCATCAACCCTCTGGTCGCTGCACAGAACTTCGAGTACAAGATGAGCAACATCCTCGACAAGCCTCTCGAATCCGCCTTTGGTTTCATCAGTGTCCTTCCAGGTGCTTTCTCTGCTTATCGATTCATGGCTCTCCAGAACGATAAGACTGGCCAAGGCCCTCTTGAGAAGTACTTTGCTGGTGAGAAGATGCACGGTGCCAACGCCGGTATCTTCACTGCCAACATGTATCTCGCCGAAGATCGTATTCTTTGTTTCGAACTGGTGTCGAAACGCAACTGCTCCTGGATCTTGCAATACGTCAAGTCGGCTACTGGCGAGACTGATGTTCCTACTGAGATGGCTGATTTCATCCTGCAAAGAAGACGTTGGCTAAACGGCAGTTTCTTCGCCGCTGTCTACGCTCTTGCTCACTTCCATCAAATCTTCCGTAGCAACCACTCTGTTGGTCGCAACTTCATGTTCATGGTCGAGTTCTTCTACCAGGGTATCAGCATGCTCTTCGCTTGGTTTGCTATCGTAAGTTCTTTGACCTCTCTACAGCCTCTTGAGCGACACCTACTAATACACATACTGCAGGGCAACTTTTTCCTCGTCTTCCGCATTCTCACAGGTTCACTCTCGGATTCAAGTCTCAACTTTCCACCAGGAAAGGTGTTAGGTGTGCTCTTCGAATGGATCTACCTTGCTGTCTTGATCACTTGTTTCGTCCTTGCTCTCGGTAATCGTCCGCAAGGCTCGAATAAGTTCTACATTACCCAGGTCTACTTCTGGGCAATTCTCATGGCGTAAGTCCACATCCATACAGCTTCGAGATGTTTTGACTAACACTGCTCCAGATATCTTATGTTTGCGACTGTGTTCATTACTGTCAAATCTGTACAGGCCCAACTCAAAGAGCACGACCACTTCACGTTTGGCATGCTGTTCACCAACTCGCTGTTCTTGACCCTCATCGTATCGATGGCTAGTACATACGTCTTGTACTTTGTCGCCTCCTTCATGTTCTTGGATCCTTGGCACATGTTCACGTCCTTCTTGCAGTACCTCCTCCTCACACCAACTTACATCAACATCCTCAACGTCTACGCATTCTGCAATACTCACGACATCACTTGGGGTACCAAAGGAGACGACAAGCCAGAAAAACTGCCCTCTGCCGTCACGAAACCAGGTGGCAAGGTCGACGTGACCATTCCGAGCGACGACCATGACCTCAACAGTCAATACGAAGAAGAACTTCGCGTCTTCTCAACCAAGTGGATGCCTCCTGTCAAGACTCCCTCTGCAGCTGAGAAGCACGAGGATTATTACAAGGGTTTCAGAAGTGCCGTCGTTTTGGCTTGGATGTTCTGCAATCTTGCACTCGCTGCAGTCGTTCTCAATACGGGTGGCCTCAACCGTGTCTCGGTGGGCGTACAAGATGACAACCAGCGCAGCACCATCTACATGAGTGTTGTGCTCTGGAGTGTCGCTGTTCTCAGTGCTTTCAGATTCATCGGAGCCTGTTGGTTTTTGGTTGTTAGACTTATCAGGGGTGTTTAGATGCTGTTCATGACCTCTCTCACGGACTAATGACTTGGGCTTTGATATCATGGTTATGGTTGATGATGTACTGTAGCGAGGCGTTCTCTCAGGCTCTCTCGGTCTTATTTGAGTCTCTCTTTCATCTCTTGGTCTCCATTTTCTCGTGCTATCCTCGCGACCATGCTCTCGCGGTGATGCAAAACGACGACTCACATAAAAGCCATGAACGAGGCAAAGTTATAGAGAACAGCGGTCAGCGCTTGCAAAGGCATGGACTCTATATCCCATGGCCATTCAACATCAGTATCTGTGCTTCCTTTCAACGACCATCAGTGAATGGGGTTCGTTGTTGTTGATGTGCACAAGGTGAACAGGCAGGCACATGTTTGCCTCGACATAGCAAGCAAGATCAAGCAAAGGCTCCTTCCACATCAGTCTGAAATAAGAGTGCATCCATCCATGACAGATAGTCTTTCCCTTACTGTCCTGATCCATTGAGCACTTCTTGATGCGCTCTCCTTCCATTCGAGCACGCGTCAACTCGATCTTCAACTCGATCTTTCCGTTCCTGATCTCTGACCTCGCTACTCCGGCGCCTCCCTCACTCGTCGTCGTCGCCATCACCCCTCACAACAGAAGTGAAAAGCGCACTGCGGAAGCCCTCCACCCTCCTTCCTACTTAAGCTCTCTTCTCTTCCAACCAACCTTCCCACTTCCAGCCAACCTTCCACCTTTCCTTCCACTCCATCCAAACCTTCCAACCTTCCATCCACTCCATCGCACTTCAGCCTTTGACGTGCGCTCCATCTCTCTTACTCACTCTACCTCTTCAACAACACCCGCCACTCAACATGACCGACTGGGACAACGCAGCTCGTAAGTAAACAAACACATTGCGCGCTGGCTGTTGACTGCGCACTCGCACTCACCTTCACACCCACCCTTCGCACTCGCACTTACCTTTGCATGCACCCTTCGTGGTTCGCCCTTCCTCATTCTTCTCTCACCTTCCGTCAACAATCACTTGCGTCCCTTCTTCAGTCATCATCGCTACTTGCCTTCTTCATCTTACCTCTTCTCATCCATCTTACTTCTTCTCATTCATCAACACTTCTGTCCATCCACATCCAACGCACATCACTGATACCATGTCAGCCTCCACTTGGGACCAGCCCGCTCCTATTGACACCGCCGGTTGGGTTGACAGCACTGCTGCTGCTACCGCTGGCACTGGTTATTCCGGCATGGATCCCGAGTCGATCTCCAAGCACGACGGTGGCCTCGACGATGATACCTGCCGCAAGTAAGTCACCAACCCGTCCACTTCTTATTTTCCCACTACTGACACACCATTGCAGTTGCCACCAAGCCGGTCACTTTTCCCGCGACTGCCCCGAGCCTCGCCAGATGTCTGGTGAATGCTTCAACTGCGGCGAGACTGGACACAACAAGGCAGACTGCACCAACCCCAAGGTTGAACGTCCTTTCACTGGAACCTGCCGCACCTGCGGTGCTGAGGGTCACCGCTCCTCGGAGTGTGCTGATGCTATCTGCAAGAAGTGCTCTGGCACTGGTCACACTGCAGCCGCATGCTCGGAGAAGTACAACCTCTACTCCGAGGGCCTCGCCTACACCGATGATGCCGACAAGGCCTGGGAGAACCTGCTCGTCGCCGACGCCACTGGCGATGTTGATGATTTCATCCAGGCCTTCTGGATGTACTGCAAGGTTGCCCCGGAGCTCACTCTCGTTCAGCTCGAGGAGTGTTTCCGTGAGACTGAATTCAAGTACTACCTGATCGCAAAGGAGCAGACTGTCCCGTCTCCCGTTCACACCAACGTCGACCTCCAGGGCAACTCCAACAAGAAGTACCAGGTCTCATTCCAGAAGACTTCCAAGCCTCGTCGTGCCATCCTCGCCGAGGGCTGGCCCAAGACCCCCGAAGAGAACCTTGAGCGTCTGAACGATGCTGGCTTCTCGATGGACAACTTGAAGCCCTACTGCACCAACTGCGAGCAGTCCGGCCACTCGATGAAGATCTGCCCTGAGGAGAAGCAGGTCGTTGAAAAGCCTAAGGTCACTTGCTCTAACTGCAGCACCGATGGCCACTACGTTCGTGATTGCCCTAAGCCTCGCGCTGTCCGTGGTGGCGGTGGCGATGCCGAGTGCAAGTTCTGTGGCGAACAGGGCCACTTCGTCAAGGACTGCCCTACCAAGGTAAGTTTTCATCTTCTCCTTGTCGTTGTTTAACTATTACTAACAGGTTATAGCCTGCCGAGAAGTGTCGTAACTGCCAGAAGGAGGGCCACCGTGCTTCAGACTGCACCAACGAGCGCGTCATTATCTGCCGTAACTGCAATGTTGCTGGCCACACCGGTCGTGACTGCCCTGAGCCTACCAACATGGTAAGCTTCTAACTGTCTTCATCATAACTCTCTGGTCCATGCTGACACACATAGGACAACGTCACTTGCCGCAACTGCGACAAGACCGGCCACTTCTCAAAGGAGTGCCCCGAGCCAAAGAACTGGTCCAAGGTTCAGTGCCGTCTCTGCAACGAAATGGGCCACGGTGCTGGTCGTTGCCCTAACCCCACTGCTGGCAATGCATCCACTGCTGGCGAGGAGTACACTGCTAGTGCCGGTCCCGCTGCTGATGTCACCGCCGAGGGTGACTGGATGGCAGACACTCCTGCCGCTGGTGGTGGTAGTGCCGAATGGAACTCGGCTGCCGCTGAAGTCAGTGCCTGGTAAAGAATCAACCAATTCATGCGAGTTTCTTTCGCCTGACCTCTCTTCCATTCTAACTGCTAATGGCTTGACGAGGGGTGAGGTCTACAACATGAGCTGTTACACCTACTGAGAAGGAGGCATGACAAGGTCCATAGCTTCCGTTATCGGAACGATCCTCATCAATTGTTTAGCCTTGTGTGATTGACTCGATTGATTGTGCTCTCCAGACTGCAAGCAAGCTTGCCATCAGTTAATCAAGCTCATAGCACGCACCAGGCTCAGAAATCTTCTAGGAAAGTTTGACCTCCGTACACAAGTACGAATGTGCTTCGTTGGTGACATCTCGACCTGAAACACTGATTGACTCTGCGGTTCAGGGCCTTCCGCACGTGTCAGGATGATCCGGATCGTCCACGACAACCAAGGTGGAAGTTCTTCGCTATCCGTTCAATTCTGAACATGGTCACCGAGTCCAGATGTCGTTACAAGAGCTTGCCGACACGGTTCGTGTTAGGTACGTCGCTTCCGTGAGCCTCCTGAGAACGAGCGTTCTGTGCTGCTCCGCCAATGATATTGGACAAGCTCGACTACAAGTACCTTTGTACCACAAGCGCTCAAACTTCGAACAAGATATGAACTTTGACTTCGTACGCGCCGGCTGTCTTCATCTGGAAATCCGCTCATGGTCTTCTTCTCCTTCTCTCACGGACTCCAACTGCTCTAGCGCTTCACCAGCCGGCTGTCGCCATCCCAGGGTCCCGGAACACACAGCTGTTGAAGTTGGAATAGTCCCTGCAGCCAGGCATGAGTTTCCTGCGCTGTCAGTTCGTCACGCAGTTCCATGCGATGCCGGCGACCACTCCGATCTGCCACAAGAATGCCATGACAACACCACAAGAAGACGTCCTGTTAAGCTGCCACGGCAAAATGCACCGGCAAAGTGAGTCAGAGTCATGCGGAGCGCCCACAGTCCTCCCACGCCACTTATTCAGACCGAGCATTTGACCGCGGTGTGACCGGCCGTCGGCATCGGCCGCCCGTATCGCAGCATCCGCCTGACTGGCGGAGGATGCTGTAAAAGGGAGAGCGGTGGAGGCATCACGAAGAAAGACCGGGGCGGCAGTCGGGAATGACCCACTCGGGGTCACTCTCCTCCTACGGCTGTGGAGTTGACCTCCAGGACATGAGACAGGAATCATGAGGCACCGGTGGCATCGTTCAATCGACGGCCACCCACGTCAGCGTGGCTTTCGTCGTCGTGAAAATAGAGTCACCGTCCCTTGCGCTAGTTGGAAACTTGAATCGTTCAAACGAGGCGATGTCAATGAACAACAACAACAAGATGTCCTGAGCCAAGGGCAAGCCGCTACACTTCTTCCTGCTCTGGTCTCTGTGCAGAGGAGACAGCGAGGTAGGTGCATGGCCTTGCAGCTCATCAGTTTGGTTCTCCGGCGAAACAGATGTACAGAGCAGACAGTCTGAGACAGAACTCAAAGAGGCAACCTGTAACGCTCTCACAACCTCCGCGTGGGGAGAAAAGCCACCCCGTTTATCGGGACGATCTTCTGGCGCCGGACCTACCACATTGGGCATTCCCGTGGGTCCAACCTGGAGATAATATGGGAGGTGGCCGGCAGCGTGCGTCACTCCGTCTTTGCAAAGACCAATCTGTACCCGCAATCTGCAGACGGTTGTCTGTAGGCACGGATGGCGGAGGGATTTGTACAGTAGAGTTTGTATCTCATGGAGAGGCAGAGTGGAGAAGATGGAGTCGCCAAGTGGGATAGTGCTCAAACTCTCTGATGTTACACTGTATCGACGGCGGCCATATATTCCTACTGACCGCGCTCTTGTTTTGCAGATCTCATTGCCTCTTTTTTTCCTCCCCTTGTTCGACCTTACTCCCATCGAACATCCACCAGCATGTTCGGCAAAAAGTACTATGGCCTTACAGGCACCAAGCTGAATATCGCAGTCGGTATCATTGCTGGTCTCGATTTCCTGCTGTTCGGTTACGATCAAGGCAAGCAGCGTCTCTTGAACGATGGCATGAATGTTTCGCTAACCAAGTATCAGGTGTCATGGGTGGTCTGCTCACGTTGAAATCCTTCAACCGTACCTTCCCTGAAATCGACGTCGATAATCCTCCTCTTGGAGTATCCGCTTCATACACCTCTACAATCCAAGGTATCTCGGTCGCCTCCTACAACTTGGGATGCTTTGTTGGTGCGTTAGCTACGATCTGGATTGGTGACTGGCTCGGTCGTCGCAAGACCATCTTCTTGGGATCTGCTATTATGGTCATTGGTGCCACACTACAAACATCAGCTTTTGCTCTGGCACACTTGATCGTCGGAAGAGTCATTACTGGTATCGGAAACGGCATGAACACTTCTACTGTGCCTTCATGGCAGAGTGAATGTTCGAAATCGCATCGTCGTGGTCAGATGGTTATGATTGAGGGCGCCCTCATCACCGGAGGTAAGCATGCATATCTTGAAGCTGGGAAGCTGTACTAATAAACTACCAGGTGTTATGATGTCCTACTGGATCGATTTCGGCTTTTCTTACCTCGAGCCCTCGACAGTCTCCTGGCGCTTCCCCATCGCCCTCCAGATCTTGTTCGCTCTCATTATCCTGATGTTTGTCATGGGTCTGCCAGAATCACCCAGATGGCTGATTATGAAGGGCCACGAAGATGAGGCCATCAACGTCTTGTGTGCGTTGAACAACAAGGACTCCGAAGACCATTACATCGTCTCTGAATTTGCCGCCATCAAGGACTCCGCTCTGGTCATGCAACAAGGTGGTTTCAGAGACCTGTTCACCATGGACGAGGACCGCAACTTTCACCGTGTCGTTTTGGCCTACGTCAATCAGATGTTCCAACAGATCTCCGGTATCAACCTTATCACCTACTACGCCGCCAACATCTACAGAAACAGCATTGGACTTTCGGACTTCCTCTCACGTATCTTGGCAGCTGCCAACGGAACTGAGTACTTTGCCGCTTCCTGGATTGCCGTATTCACCATTGAGAAGTTTGGACGTCGCCAACTCATGTTGTTCGGTGCTGCAGGTCAGGCCGCCTCCATGGCTGTTCTTGCAGGCACAACTTCGAGGACCTCATCCGCCACTGGTATCACTGCTGCTGTGTTCCTCTTTGTCTTCAACACTTTCTTCGCCATCGGCTGGCTGGGAATGACCTGGCTGTACCCTGCTGAGATCGTTCCTCTTCGCATCAGAGCCCCTGCCAATGCTTTGGCAACCTCTGCTAACTGGATCTTCAACTTGTAAGCTCAATCTCGACTTTTCACTCGTGCAGTGTGCTAACCTCCTCTTCAGCATGGTCGTCATGATCACTCCTGTTGCATTTGAGACCATCGGATACCAAACTTACATCATCTTCGCTGCTATCAACGCCTTCATCGTCCCCTGCGTCTACTTCTTCTATCCTGGTAAGTTGTCCCTTCATCTGAATTTTTATACCCATACTTACAAAATCCACAGAAACTCGCCTCCGCTCCCTCGAAGAAATGGACGAGATCTTCCGCAACTCAACTTCAATCTTCGACGTCGTCAAGGTTGCTCGGGATACGCCCAACCGCTACGGCAAGTCAGGTGAACTGCTCATCGACTATCTCGACACCGAAGCCGCAGCAGGTGCCACCAGACGTCGCAGCTCGCTGGTCGAGCCCAAGTACGGCAAGACTGGTGGCAAGGGTGATGGCGAGCAAGTCGAGAGATTGGAGAACGGATATGGTTCCAGCTCTGCTGAATCGCAGAATGAGAAGGTCTAGATGGAGACTTACGACACTTTTCTTTTGTCTGACAGGGGGGCCAAGGGCTTCCTTTTTTTCCATGTTTTTAGATACCACTTTTCATCATCTTGTTAGCTTATGAGCTAGATTTTGCGATACAGAGACATTTGTACATTTTGCCTCTTTCATTACTATCCCTGCTGTTTATTGTTCTTTGATCTCCACACAAAATGGTCGAGGCTCGAGCTGAGTAATGTAACAGCACTTAGTCAGGTTGCTGAAGTGGAGCAGCAGTGTCAAATATGGTAGTATACGACAAGCTGTACGGATGACTACAGTGATACCTATTCCGCCATATGCAACCTCAATAATTGTTCTTGCAATGAACCCTAAACGAATACCACCTACAGCACTGTCAGACATGTTACAACCAAAAAAGCATCAATCCAGACTTACTGAGCATCACCAGAAGTCAATCCCGCCTGACCACGATTACACTGTGTAGTAGTCGAGCTATACGAGGCAGAGCAATCAGTAGACCCATAAGCGGTAAAGCTGAGGCAATTGTCTCCGCTCGTGATGCCGTAGAGATGCTTGATGCCTCTGCGGCTGCCCGAGCATACGTCCTTGAGGCAACCATTGACGCTGCCGACGTTCAATGGTGTTTCGGTGCTTCCGTCTTCGCAGGTGGCTGCGAAGGCTGCGTTGCAGGGTAGTGCGAGGACGGAGGTTGTGGATATGGCAAGGAGGCTGAGGACGATGGTGATGATGTCGGAGTGCATGGTGAAGGTGAGATGGAGTAGTGTATGTATGAATTCGTTCGAAGCAAGATGGTTGGAGCATGAAGACGAGTATGGCACTGGAAGGGGATTCATGGTTTTATATCTGGTCATCCAGTGGTGACAATCCCTACCAGAGCAATTCTCATGCCTATTTTGTGACAGATCGACTGGACGCGACGTCAAGCTCTTGGACGAAGACTGAAGATGGCTGGTATAGCACCCGGGAATAATTTGGCTTCGAGAGCATTTCAAGGCTTGAAGGTGAATGGTCGCGCATGTTGCTTTAAAATGGGATAGCATGTTTTGACTTTCGATGCCGTTGAGTCTCTGTGAATCCTTCGAACATCATGCCCCGACATTTCCGTGGAGTTGTTTTCTCGACTCATAAGCTGTCATCGTGAAGCCACACTGTATAGAGGTTCTTTGCGGAGAAAGTGTACACTGAGCACTCGCCCTCGTGGGTATCCTGTACTTGTAAGAAGTCCAAGTTGGTGGAGAATATGCGACCTTGGGCTCCTCCACAAAGCCGCGTTTTCGAAGAAGGAGATTGATTTCCTGGACTGTAGTTGTGTTGATCTCTGACCTACTAGCTCCTTTCTGCTACTAAAGCTTTAGCAAATAAAGCTTACCAAGCCTTCTTGAAGCCCAAGATGAGATGGACTATACCAAGTTGATGCTTGAACGTGACTATATCCGACAGGTAGAAAAGTCGCAGAAGTCCGAGGAAGCCTCAGGAAGGAGATGGAGGAAATAGCTCGGTGTTGCCAAGGCCGGAGCGTGTGTGAAGATGATGAGATGTCGGGAAACCACTTTTGCGTCACTGACGGCTGCTCTTTTTTGTCAACCTCGCTTTTGCCTGTCGCTGTTGTTTTCTCTTCAGCCTGTAATACTACCTAGCGCATAGCCATATACACACACCATGGCCTCGACAATTCCCTCTGCCCAGGCCGCCTCGCAGCCCAGCTTCGTCAAGCTCGAACCCTCATCGTCATTCTACGATCGCATCACAACCTGGGCCTCGGAGCACAAGGCTGCCGTCTACACCATTGCCGGTATCACATTGGTTGCCACCGGTGCCGGAATCTACTACTACACATCCGAGTCGGCTCCCACGCCGCAAGACCTCGAGGCTGCCGCCGAGAAGAAGAAGGCTCGCAAAGAGAACAAGAAGGCCAAGAAGAACGCACAGAGAGAGCAGAAGTCCCCCTCGCCCGAGTCAAAGCCCCAGGGTGTGTACCGCTACACCTGCGCCATGTGGACCCCTTGCTAACCCTCTCGTCCAGAAAAGCCCCAAGCGGCAACAGTACAGAGCGAGGATGACATGCCCGAGGTGACAGAACACTCCGTCGCAACCCTCTCAGACGAAACCAAGAAGGACTATGCCGCCAAGCTCAAGGCTGCCGGAAACAAGGCCTACGGATCAAAGGACTACAACCGCGCAATCGACCTGTACGGACAAGCCCTGCTGTGCAAGGCTGACCCCGTCTTCTACTCGAACCGTGCCGCATGCTGGAACGCCATGTCCAACTGGGAGCGCGTTATCGAGGACACAACCGCCGCTATCAGCCTCGACCCCGAATACGTCAAGGCCCTCAACCGCCGCGCACACGCCTACGAGGAGACAAACAAGAACAGCGAGGCTCTTCTCGATTACACTGCCAGCTGCATCATCGACGCTTTCCGTAACACGCAAGCCGCCGAGGCAGTCGAGCGTCTGCTTAGAAAGGTGGCCGAGGAGAAGGCCAAGGCCATTATGGAGAAGAAGCAGCGCCGTTTGCCCAGCGCTACCTTCATTACCAACTACCTGCAGAGCTTCCGCGACAGACAGCTCTCTGAATCCATCTCCGAGGGTGCTGACCTGGCCGAGAACAGCGGAAAGTGGTGGCTGCGCAAGGGTCTGTTGGCAATGGACAAGAAGACGGGCGAGGGCTACAACGAGGCCGCCGAGGCTTACGAGAAGGCCATTGAGGCTGGCGACCTCGGTGAGAACGAGGCTTTCGCATACAACATGCGCGGTACCTTCAAGTACCTGCGCGGCGAGATCGACGCCATTGACGACCTGAATAAGAGTATCGAGCTGGACGCTACCTTGACCCAGAGCTACGTCAAGCGCGCTAGCATGCACCTCGAGGCCAACCGTCGCGACGAGGCAGCAAGGGACTTTGAGGACGCAGTTGCCCAGAACGACAAGGACCCCGACGTTTACTACCATCGCGCACAGCTCAGCTTCATCCTCGGTGACTTCCCTGAGGCAGCTAAGGACTACCAGAAGTCGATTGACCTTGACCCTGGCTTCATCTTCTCTCACATTCAGCTTGGTGTCACCCAGTACAAGATGGGCAGTGTTGCTTCATCCATGGCCACTTTCCGCCGCTGCATGAAGAACTTCGAGAAGGTGCCCGATGTCTACAACTACTACGGTGAGCTGTTGCTCGACCAGCAAAAGTTCCAGGAGGCCATTGAGAAGTTTGAGACCGCCGTTCAGATGGAGCAGAAGGAGCGCGTCACTGGCATGAACGTCCTTCCCTTGATCAACAAGGCTTTGGCTCTCTTCCAATGGAAGCAGGACTTCACAGCTGCTCAGGAACTGTGTGAGAAGGCTTTGATCAGTAAGTCTTATTTGTTTCTCGTGCATTCTGCGACCAAAGATGCTAACCAAATCTCACAGTTGACCCTGAATGCGACATTGCAGTTGCCACCATGGCTCAGCTTCTCCTTCAGCAAGGCAAGGTCCCTGAGGCCCTTGAGTACTTTGAGAAGGCCGCCGAGCTCTCACGCACCGAGGCCGAGATTGTCAATGCCCTCTCATACGCCGAGGCCACCCGCACACAGCTCGAAGTCCAGGAGAAGTACCCCCAGCTCGCCAGCAGACTGCAGGGCATGCCTACTTCGGCCGCCATGCGATAGAGTATTCTCAGAAGTCAGAGCATTGAAAAAAGAATCGACATGAAGGATGATTTGACCGAGGATGAAACACACGAATGAAGAAGGACTCTCAGAAATTTTGGAGCTGAGGGTTCTCGAGCTGTAATTTGTTCAGCAAAAGGAGAAGCGATGCGTGCGCAAAAGGTGTTACTATTAGTTTGTCGCCACACTTTTTTCGATACTCTTTTCTTCGCCACCACTATGTACATTATATTCCGTTACTTTACTCTCATCATGGCTTAGTTCTTTTCACTCTATTAGTCCACCGACGTGTTATGGAGTTGTGGAGCATCGCGAAAGAAGAGCGGAAAAATGAAGAAATAATGCTGCTGTGGTTCCCACCCTGTCTCAAACTTCATCTGCTTCCTCTACATGCAACACCATTACAAGCTCGTCTCTGTATACAGGAATATCTGTTGTATGACCATGTGTATATTTTCAGTGTCCTTTGCTCGTCTGAAAACATATGAAGAAGGCAGTGGTCGAGTTCCGGCAAGTTCACCACATTCTCAGACCAAAGCTGCTCATAAATACCTGAGCACATTTATCTCAACCACTTTCTACAGAATATCCAATATTCCACTGTGAGCGTGAGCAAGGCACGATCGAGCAAGCAGTCTCCGATCAGTCCTCAGAACCACGTCCTAATCAGAAGGCTGGCATCGCGTAATGCTCCAGGTACCTTGTACATAGAGAGGCCGGTGGTCTGTTCAGCCGGAGGAGGGCTTGCCCAGCGTCCCAGCATGAAAGCAAAACATGCCCCGACTTTCGAGTCTTGACTTCTTGGTGCCCAGGCCGTTTGGTTTCACGCTCCCTTGACACATTCCCGTGTTGGTGCTACTCTGTTGCTTCGTCTCACAGTGAAGTGGTCGATGACCGTAGCGGCTTCGGAGTTTGGGTCGTAGTCAACAGCCTCGCAGCGACGTAATCTCAGGTCGCAAAAACTACCGAATAAGCGCCTCATTGTGTTGGATGGGCTTTAGATTGCGAGACCGGCAAAGTCGGCCAGAAGAGCCCCCAAGGGAACCAAGAAGCGCAGGGCATTATTCCTCAACGCCCGCGCCCACACAATTGCAACTTCTCTCAAAACCTTGTCGTTTCCTCGACCTGAAACTCCAGTGTTCCTCCCTCGACTCGACTCCTCTCGTTCATCACTTGCTCGAGCCTGCCGATTCTTCCGCGCGCTCTCCCGTGTCATGGCCCTCAACCACTGTTGATACCCCAGCTCCTCTTAAACTTCTGGACATCCCACAATTTCGCCCCGCCTTCACTTTCACACTACGAGTACAAACCATAATAATGTCTCTTTAACCGCCGACATCCGCCAAAAAATTATCTGCACCGTCCTTATCCCAGACGTCCTGGATCACCGTTGATTGACATCACCTCGAAATCATGTTGGATGAAATCCCTATTGGAGACCAGTATGTCTTCACTTCGTTGCGCTACGATGGCTCGATGAAGCGCAATGCTCAAAATCCCGTGTGTTGTCCGGACTCCAAGGCCGCATATCTCATCAAGTATCACTATGAGCGTCTCGCTACTGCAGCCGATCATCTGGGTTGGTATGATACCAACAAGAGGATGAAAGGTCCCGTCGATCTGTTCAACCGCATTCAGACCGCTGTGAACGAACACAAGAAGAAGACCGGCAACAAATGTCCATTCAAGGTATGCGTTTCTCCTCGTTCTCTTTTCTCATCTTCTACCAAAACCACCACTTCACATGTGTCATTGTCCATTCCTATAAGCAAAGGTGCGCATGCGCCACAGGCACGCGACAACCTCAAAGAGATCGTCACAACAAACAAAAAAGACCTTGGCTGTACAATGAAGCACCAAGGCTGACAATGTCTCACAGGTCCGAGTATGCTTGCGTCACAGTGGAAAGATGGAGATCGGAGTTGAGCCAATCATGGCCAAGAAGCAGCCACTTCTCTTCCCGACCACCTTGGACCTGGGCAGATCAAGTCAGGAGGTGGCATCTCAAACCCCCATCTTCAAAGCCGTGCTTGATGTTCTACCTACCCGAACCACAACCTTCACCCGTGACAAGACCCATTACCGGACAATGTACAACTACGCTAGGCAATGCGCTTCAATTCAATCGTATCAGGACGCCAAAGAAGTCATTCTGTTCAATCGCGACAACCAAGTCATGGATGGATCCATCACGACCCCTTACTTCTACCGCGACGGCAGATGGGTGACTCCGCATAAAGACTGTGGAGGCCAACAAGGAACTACTCGCCGCTGGGCCATCGACCAAGGTATCTGCCAGGCCGGTATTATCGACATTGCTTCCATCAAGCACGACGAGATCATCTGGCTCAGCAACGGCGTCAAGGGGTTCTTCACTGCTCGCTTTGTCGCCTGCAGCGATCGCCTTGCTCGCACACCCAGCTATGAGTCCCGCATTTCCCAAGTCTCCCGCAGCGATAGCGGTATCGAGGAAAAGTCTATCCGTTCCTACCACGATGAGTCCGCAGAAGACGACATCGAGCCAGGGCGTCAAAAGTATGCCCCTGAACCTGGTGCCGACGATTTCAGAAACTCCGCCTTCAACCTTGACGTCTTTGAGCGCGCCTTGAAGCTGTAAATTTCTCTTTCTACTTCTTTCCCTTCAATTCTCTTACTTGATATCCCCTGGCTCAATCAGCCTGCTTTTACCCGATACACCTTTATTTTCTACACCCTTTGGATTTGCTGGAGACACAAAATGGACGGCTTGCTTGCGTTAGAGGGTTGGCTTTCTCGAACTCGCAATTGGCGTTTTTTCATCATTGACCTGGAGCCGATTTCGAAGCATATGGCAGGCGCGAAGACTCGACACTTTTACTAGATCTGCTACGAACGAAAAGATGATTCGTAGCTTGGAGAGAACCATTTCCCTCCTTTTCTTGTGTTTATTTTTTCTGTTGCAAAGAAGCGATCATAGATATACCCTTTTCTTTTTCTCACAACTCTGCTGTTTCTCTTCTTTTTTTTCCCTCCATCATGACATCTCAGCCGTTTGCCTTCCGAGTGAACCTTTTTTTCGATGTTGTTGAGGTGTGATGCATACGCGCGTGCTTTTCGCACGTCTTTATCGTGATGGGATGCCGCATTAACCGGTCATGCCGGCTGATGTGCAGGATGATGTGCTGCAGGCTGCAGGTCAACATCGAATGCACCACACCATTACTGCTGCAAGGCTGTTCTAGCGTTGATCGTGAACAGGCTTCTTCTTCGATCACAAGACCGTTCCTGTTTGGAAGGGATGATGACGAAAGTGTTGTCTACATAGCAAATCAGGACAAGAAATAACCAACACGTCTAGAGAGGATGAAAGAAA